>LNAC01000350.1:880578-891695 GCA_002007465.1 Ailurus styani | reverse complement strand
TGTGTGTGTGTGTGTGTGTGTGTGTGTGTGTGTGTGTGTGTGTGTGTGTTTAACTTATGAGATTTGGCGGTAGAGAATCTAAGCTCTTCTGACACTAATGGTTACTTATTTCAGCTTTATCCATAGCTAACAACAGGCAAGATACTAGATGCTGTGTTACAGTTTTAAGCATAGTAGAAAATTGGAGTTGCTAACATTACAAAAAGTTTTTACCCATTTACATAAATCCTTAGAGATTTAATGTATCTCAAATCCATTTTTTCAAGGATTTGCTGGACAGATTTTTTTGTTCAAGCCTTACCCTACCACACATGGATTTTCTTTTGTTTAAAAAATAAATAACGTACAGGAACTCCTGGGTGGTACAGTTGGTTAAGCATCGGACTCTTGGTTTTGGCTCAGGGCCATGAAATCTAGCCCTACCTCCAGTTCTGTGCTGAGCACAGAATCTGCTTAAGATTCTCTCCCTCTCTCTCCCTCTGCCCCTTGCCCCACAATTCTCTCTCTCATAAATATATAAATCTTTAAAATCAACTAATTAATTAACATTGTACACATTAATGTATAACAAAGGCTTATTCATCCCACACATTAGAATGCTTCTGTGTGTTCCATTTGAATACTCATGGTGTAAACTTGGCTAGACACTGTATAAGGGAAAACTTGTCAGTTCTCCTGAAGGCTAGTCCCTATCCAAGTCTTAAGAGTCATTCTTTTAAAAAATTTGCCCTTAGATACTTGTTATGTATCATAGAGTGCAAGCAATTAATAAGATCAGCTTTGTCATATTTAAAATTTATCTGTTATTGTTTTATATGAATGCCCCCCCGGGAGATCTGTACCTATTGCTAACTTTTAAAATTATTCCATTAGAACACGATACTTCTGTAGAGGAGGGGGAAAATATTTGGAACTCGTCAGTTAAATGCAACAAAATACTGCAAAAGTACATCCTCTCTTTGATATTGGAACTAAGGAAAGAGCAGCCAAAGTACCATGGATCATCAAACGTGAAGCATGAACTTTGGAGTCGAACAGACCGGAATTTATATCTAGCTCCAATACTTACAAACTACTTAAGGTTCTACAAGTACTTTAAATTCTTTGAGTCTGACTGCTATCAGCCATCATATGGATAATAGTATTTTTCTCATAGATAAGTTATGAAGTTAGAAGAGATGGTATCAGTTAAACATTTTACATGGTATTTAGCCCATAGTAAGCAATTTTTAGGAAGCAATGATTGTTCTGTTACATTTTCTTTAGCATAGCTTGGGAAGATAAAAGTTCTATCTTTATAGTATTTAGTAAAAAAAATTTTTAGGTCAATCAGAGGTCAACTTGAGAAATCTAACCAAGATATGAAAGGATAATTTAGTACTTCAAACCGACCTCAGCATTTAACTATTCTGAAGAAATCATGACATACTTTCTCTTACACTCCACAAATTTTGGCCAAATAAGAAAAAAATACAAAGATAGCTGAGAAAAGGATGGATGTGCATTTACTAGAATCTGCCTGATAAATATTTCATATATTCCATTGCTTTACATGTAATTATTTTAATATAGCCTAGTACAGTTCTTGTCATAAGGTAGACATTCATTAATAGATATTTGTCAAATTAAAGAGTATCCATCTCTCTATGGATTTGTACAAGTTCTTCATATATTAAATATATAAACCACTTGTCAGTGTTATATATTGTGAATATTTCTCCAATTTGTCATTTATCTTATTGTATTTTTAATACTTTTATTTGATTAAGTTTATCATGTTTTCCTTCAATTTTAAAAAGTGATTGTGTGCTTACAAAAACTTTCTCCATTTCCCTGCATTTAAATGCCTACCCATCTGCAGGGGAAAATATTTTAAAGTGATGTCTTTTTCATTTACCTCAGAGACTTTAGCCTTCACCGTTTAAAAATAATAGTTATTGATGATGTTGGAGTTAATTCCTGTGGATTGGTTTGTTTTTTGTTTCTGTTGTTGTTGCTGCTGCTGTTGTTGTTGTTGTTGTTTTTTCTGGAGGAAGCAGAACTGGTAGACATTTCCTATTTCCAGTACTGCTGCAGAGTTTTCCTATGCTTTAAAATTTTTGATTAATTCAGTGGGGAACTAATAAAGCAGAAGAAGTGAAGTTGTAGGGAGGAGGTAAAGGCAAAGGAAAAACAGGAGTTAGGTGATGGAGTCAACTCATTTTCTTATTTGGAAGTTTTTGGTAAGGACCAAACTGAGCCCCAGTCATCTATGTCCAATGCCAATGAGTTTATTGACTATTATTTTGCCAGGTACCTTTCAAGTACTTTGAATGTATTATCATATCAGTTGTGAATGCACAGGTTGTATGCGTATCACATCAGGGTATACAGTTACTGTCCCCTTTATTTATAACCAAGGAACTTAGTGTAAAGGGGTTATGTAACTTGCCCCAGTTGACATAGTCATTAGGAGAGCTGGGATTCCAACTTAGGGAGGTAATTCTAGTACCCGCAGTCTTAACCCTAAGGATCTCATGTAAGTATCTCAAACTTAACATGTGAAAAATAAAATATTTTATTTCTACCTCAAAAACTACATCTTCCTGATTCTTCCCTAACCCATTATCATGTCATTCTCCTACCAACTACTGCATTTGGAAAAAATTCAAACACCAAATACCATGACCTACAAGGCCCTATAAGATCAGGTGTCTTAGATCTCCTCTTGAACATTATTTTTCCTTTCTTTATTTTTAACCTTCTACTCAACACCAGCCTTCAAACATAATAAGTTTATTTCTATCTTAGGAAGTTATGTGTTTCACACTTAGCTGCTCCCTCATCTTCAGAGGCCATCCTTGAAATTGTGGCTTGAATTTCTCTTTTTTGGTATTTACCATTTACCTTCTCAGAGAAGTGAAGCTTTCCCTGACTGCTCAGTTTAAAGTAGCCACCTTATCATTTGCTAGTTTTCCTTCACAGTCATTGATACTTTACAATACTGTATGTAATATTTTTATTTGCTTATTTATTTATTTTTATTTATTTTAGAGAGAGAGCATGTGCCCAGAGGTGGGGAGGGGCAGAGGGAGAGGGACGGGAGAGAGAGAATCCCAAGCAGACTCCCCATTGAATGTGGATCCTGAATGGGGAGCTCAATCCCAGGACCCTGAGATCATGACCTGAGCCAAAATCAAGAGTTGGGTGCTCAACCGACTGACCCACCTATACATCATCTTGTTTATTTTATCTCTTTCCTCTTACATATACACAGTAAAAATATAAGCTCCATGAAAGTAGAAATTTAACTCTCTTACTCAGTGCCATGTTCCTTCTGCTCAGGACAGTATTTCACATACCAAATATGTTCAATAAGTGTTCGTTAAGTGTATGAAAGGTTTATTGAAAAAGAAAATAATGTCATCAACATTGTGCATAAGAATAATTATTTAGTAGTAGTATGGAGGCTGGACTGCAGTAAGGAAAGGCTTAATCACAGGGACTAGCAAGAAGACTATAAAATGGAGGGTGATGTTAGAAATAAGAAAAAATATAGGAAGTACTAGTGAGTTAGAACCAACAAAATTCTGAAACTGATTGAGTTGAAGGACTCAAAGACATTTGGAATAAGAAAATGTCATTAATGTGAATAAGAAATACTAGGAGATGACAGATAACACCGGGAAAATTATGAATGGTATTTGCAAGAGCAATTTTTAATTTTTAATTTGAGATGCCACTGACAGGCAGGATATATGGAACTTGGACTTCGAGGGATTTGAACCAAAGATGAAGTTATCTGATTGTGTAAGAATTGTCAAAGATGGCATTTGAAATGAGAAAGTAGCTTGATGCTTAACTCACTTTTTGAAGGCAGACGAAAACAAAGAGGAGGCAAGAAGAAAGAGATCATCTGACTATAGAGAGAAGGAGGATTGACATTGGACTTGGTAAACAAGGTTACCTTCTGAAACTGAGTAGGTGATTTCAGGACAGTGGTGAGTCTTTCTGTCTTTGGTGGAAGAATCTAGCATGGTAATTTTTCTCCATAATATAAGGCAAGCACAAAGGGAGAAGAGATGGTGTGAGAAAGAACAAAATTCAATGTGCAAGGAGTACAGTGAACTCAGTTGGGATTTATGTAAGATTTGGGTATACATAGCTAGAGATTACTAAAGAATTGAATCACAGCTGTCAGCAGTGAGTATCAATAACTTTTTACAGAAGCTTAGAAAATGAAGGCAAGGATAAAGATAAAATTAGCTTAGCTTTAGTGAAAAAAAAGAAGGGAGAAAACACAAGTCTATATCTGAACAGAAGGAGCCAATGGAATAGTAAAGGAACATAAAATCTTTAACTTATTTGGTAGGACAGGTATGCAGAGTAGAAAATTTGGAAACTATAACATTAATTTTGCTATTTAGAATTCTTTACCAAAGTTTTTAAACTTTTTTATAACTTTTCCTTTTTTATAACCTTCAGTTAGGTGTAACAGGATTAAGAAATCAACTTTTTTTTAAATGAGATTTTCTTAACCAACATTATTTGAAATAATATGTTTATGGATACGTGAAATGGCCTATCTCATGAAGACTTGACTTTCTTGCCACAGAGTGTGTTTGAGATGTTGGTGGCCCAAGTGTTAAAGAAGTTATGGTTTGAATTCTTACTTTGAGAGAGAGGGTTAAACATGAAGGCCTTTCTTTGCATTCCCTTCCAGTTTGGGGGTTTTATGAATATGTGACCATCCATATCACTCTTGAGTGTTCTGACTTATAAAATAAAGTATATGATAGTAATTTTTCATAGGATAAAATAGAGAAATATTTATTTTTTATTTTATTTTTTATTAACCATTTTTAAAGTCCTACCATGTACCAGGTTTAAATACATTAATGCATATAAAAGGTTAGTTACAAAATAAAAATTCAGTGAATGTAAGTTGCTATTAATATTGTGAAAAGTTCCCTGTCTCTCCAAAGACAGAGATACAGTGCAAATAATAGTATGAGGAAAGTAAGCATCACTTTGTCGATTGCATAAATTATGCTAACTCGAAGGCCTAAATGCTACCTCAAACATTTTCATTGTTAAAATGAGTGAAGTTAAGAAAGACACTACTGACTAATTATGTATAGGCGCATGACACTATGTATCATTAATTATGTATAGGAGCCATGACACATATATAAAGAAGAAGCAATTACTGTATTACCAGGAAATAGTCCACTGCAGTCAGTCCAATCATGCAGTTGCCAGAGAAAGCACATTTATCGGAGTGACCTACACATATGATTGAGTTGAGTTTGCAAGAGCCTCACCATAGGTAATGTCCTTTCTATCTGTCATGGTCAAGTAGTAGAGGATTGATTGAAACTGAATAGCCTTGTCATTTGTTCCTACATTTCAACCATTTGAGAGCTGCTCTCTGCTGTCTCATGTGCTCTTATGCCAGAAATCACACTTAGGTTTTCTCTGAGCGCCTAAACTGGCTGACAGTCAGGGAATCGATATATCCTGTTTCACAGTGTCCAAACCTGCTATTAGTAGAAAAGTAACACTAAAGATGTGTTTCTTTACAGGACAGTACAGAATTGATCACTTCTCTGCTTCACAGTGGAGCTGACATACAGCAGGTTGGGTATGGTAGCCTCACTGCCCTGCATATTGCTACAATAGCTGGTCATCTGGAGGTAAGTCTCACCTTGGTCACCTGTGAAAACAGACCTGACTCTTGATTCTTGTTCTTAACTATTTTCAAAGGTTGACTTTCCAGATTCTAGGAGTTGGCTTATTTTTTAGCTACTGAACACATACATTTATTTTGAGGATCAAGTTAAGCTGTATAAATGCTCTTTTCATAATCAATTCAGGGTATTTTGTAATAATGTAATCAAACATCAATTAATATAAAGATGGTTGGATACACACAGGCTTTATAGAAGTGATTAAGAGCATAGATTTTGGAGTTAGGCAATCACTTGCTGTTTTTACCTCAAATAAGTTACTGTCATCTCTGCTTTCTTCATTTATGAAATAGAAATTATAATACGTTTATTGTAATGATTAGATAATCCATATAAAACACTTCACAGTTTGCCTCATGTAGCTTAAGAATGAAATATCATTCATTCATTCATTCACTTATGTATTATTTGATTTATTAAGCTTCTGTTGTGCCATAGATATTGGTCTAGTTTTGAGGTGAGAGTAGCAAAAAAATAGTCAAAACTCCCATTTTCTTGGAATTTAGCTGTAGAGAATGAGATAGACAATAAAGAAAAGAAAACATATAATGTCAGTTAGTAGTAAGTACTAGAAAAATAAAATAAGGTAAGATGAAAAGAGTGAAGAAATGGGCACCATTCAATATAAAGTACATAGTGAAATTATATATAAAATATATGTGATAACACATGCAAAGACTCTGTGGCAGAAAAGAATTAGTTGTGTTTCAGGGACACAAGTAAGCCAAAGTTATTTGTGTGGTATGAGCTAAAGATAAAGTGATAGAGATGAGGTCAGGTAGATGGTTACAAACAAGATCACGAAGTGTATTTAAAGACCATGGGAAGGAGTCTGGATCTTGTCTTAGATTTAATTACTAAAATATTAATTTCATACATAAAAGTACTTTGTATTATTTATTTAATCTACTCACAAGTCCTCATGAAATAGTTTTTAATGTCACTGCCATTTTACAGATATAAAACCATGGCTCTTCTATAGTCATTGTCTTTACATACTGCAAAGCCATTGAGAAAAAGAGCCATGTCTGGAATCCTGGTCAGTTTACTCAAAACCCCATGATTTTCACACTGTATTATTTGTGGTAGCCACAATATCTTTATTATTAAATAGTTTTCTATTTCTCCCTTTTAGTCATGTTACAAGTTAAATTGTGCTTTCTTTGCTAACACACACACACACACACACACACACACACGCACACGCCAACTGTGAGCAAGTAGAGCTACATATAAAATCATACATAAAACCTGTAAAATGGGTGTGAGCCACCTCCCTTAACAGTGTCACTTTAGAGGGCTCTTACATTCAATAAATATTAACATATCTCATTGAGAGCAAACAGTTTCCATCATGCTGACATTTCCACCCCTTACTAGATCTTATTTCTCCCCCAAAATGGATCTTTTTGGTGATATTCACTGTAAATATAAGTGAATCTGTATTACTTATATGAGGGGAAATTTCATTAGAATCACCTAAATACCAGTGTTTTCCAAAAAAGAAAACAACTGAGGCCAGTGATAAAGTTAATGGAAGGTAAACATTAAGAAGTCTGGGTGGAAGAATTGATGAGGTAGACATTAAGTTCCAATGAGATACATTCAAACTCTTAATGCTGGCACGGTTGGGGGTGGAGGTGGGGGAGTGGTATGGCAGAATATGTTTTGCAAAACAAAATCCTTTTTGTCTACTGCTGAGTTGATTACATTTGTGAGGGATAGAATTACAAATTTCAAAAGCAAGATGGTTAAGAGCTTGGCCTCTTCATCTCCTATTCAAATAGCTATTTTCTTGCTTTGTAAATCGTCATGTGGAAGGAAATATAATTCTACCAGCCTTAGGGCAAACTTTACCAAAATCATTCCAGATAGGTTTCTACTCTTGTCTTGCATTTCTTCATGGATTCTTCAACTTCCTTTTTAGCTGTCGTATAACATTTAGTGACTTTTATTGTCAATCACTGCTAGTACGTAAAGCAGGTGTATATACATTAACCTGTATTCCCTTCTTATCTAATTGACTAATTAAGTTACCAATCAGATAATAAAAGAAAATGATATTCAGAAAACCTACAAGCATCATATTCAAAATGTAATTTTTTTTCTTTGAATTATTTTTCCAAAGCTATTAAGTATAATAAACATTCACTTTTAATATATTTTCTTTCCCCCATATTCATTCATTCATTTAATAAATATTTTCGAACCTCTACTTTTTCCATAGCATAGTGCTAGAATATGAGAATGATATGAGAAAATATGACATACTTTTTCCTTCTAAGACATTATAGAACACACAAAATTAATACACAGCAAAAATTATATAAACAATTCAAAAGTAAAATAGAAAGGAAGGATGAAGAAAGGGTCAAAGATCAGAGTGAGTTTGGTAATTAGGAACAATTAGAAATGTGATAATTACATAGCAAGAAATGACTACACAAAATGAAAAGTGTTAGGAATTCACTGGGAATAGAGATCAACATGGACTGAAAGAGCTGGGGAAGGATTTATGAGAAAGGTTTTGAAGTTGGGCTGAACTTTAAAGAGTGGTTAGAACTGGACATAGAAAAGAGGATTCATATCCAGAAATGGTAAGGAGAATGAGCTGAACACATTTAGGGAGAGTGAATATAACGCTAGATGAACAGATTGTGAAGAGTCCCTACAAGTAAATTTGGACATTAGGAATGGACCAGACCAAGGAAACTGAGAATATAAGTCCAAGGAGTTTAATTCAATTCAATAAGCAATTATTGTATATGATGTATAACACACATGCCTAGATGGTGTGGTAAAGAGATAAATAAAAGACAGAAATTTCTGCTCTTTAAAGACACAGCCAACAGGATTTTTTTTTTCCAACAGGAAATGACAAGCCATTGAGACTTTTTGAACAAGATAATGACTGGAGATTTGATAAATAATGTATTGAAGAGTATTTCTTTGAACAAAATGTTTAGTATGGATTCCAGAGTGATGATACAATGATTAAACAGACAGAGATAAAAGATTAGGTAAAGGAATCAATTTGGAAGAGAAATCAATTAGCTCCAACATGTTGATCTACTGACAACATCCAGATTTTCAAGTACAAATATTCATTAATCATTTAGAAATACACAATTAGCATTCAATGGAGAAGTTGAGGTTTAGTTTAAGTTTTTGAAAATTATATGTGAAGAGGTGATATTCGAAACCAGGATAGCTGAAAGTTATAAATTGGGTCTAATAGATAGCGAAGCACTGAGCCCCTCTCCATAGAGACTTGAGGAATTACTGAATAGCCACTGAGGGACAAAGAAGCATTGGTCACAGTGCTGTGAGGAAAACAAGGAGATTGTCCAATCACAATAATTAGGAGTAGAGAGAATTTCAGTAGATAAAGGATCCTGGGTATCATATGGTGTAGAAAGTATAATGAGTACAATGGAATAAAATACATACAGTTTTCTCTTATTATACCAAAAATTTAGATGCTTATTTCACTCCTATTTTTCACTCTTGTTTAGCAGAGATGGTGGCAGTGGATCAGTGGGAGTTCCCTTTCATTAGTAGTCACTTTCTTTTATTGCCCACCTGTCTCTGTGCAACAATAACTGATGCTAAGTCTGACAGCCCTCTTTGTCTACACATATCAAATTCAGAACCTCCATTAGTGTCTCAAGTGTGTTTGTCCTCCCATAATTGTGAATTCTATTAAATAATTTTACAATAAAATTTTCATTGACTAGGCAGCTGTCTCCTTCAATAATAGAAGAGAACATGTGCTGTGGATTCTTAGACATGCTGATTGCAGTTTGAGACTCAGATTTAGGCTTACTGTGCTTTGAAAAGGAGGCAAATAGTGCTTGTCCTGGGTCTCACTACTTCTCCCTGATTCATCCATCAATACATGTGCATATGCTGCTTTATACAAAGCCCAAGATCCTGTCAGCAAACTACAAAAATGCATTAAACCCTCTTCTCCCCTTTGCATCCAAAAGGCACATGCGTCATATGCTCCCTCAACCATGAAAATGAAAAATATTAGCTAAGATTTGGTAGTGCTTATTATTCCTGAGCATTTGTCATTTGGCTCTCCTGTTATATAGCTACCATTACACTTAGTTTATCAATGAGGGAACTCAGGATTAGAAAAGTTAAATGACTTCCACAGGGTCATTCAGACAATAAGTAAAGGAGATGAGTAGGACTCAAACCTGGTTATCTCCTTCACATCTGTAGTCTTGTAAATAAAAGAACAATTACTCCCTTTTGACTCTTGTGTATGTTGCTAAAACAGGCTTACATCCATAAAACACAGAAAATATATTCATAAAACAAAACATAAATATCTTACTATCTAAAGCCCAGACATTGTTACATATACAATTTAAGCAACATTAACTAGTTCAAGAATAACTTTATATGGTACTTAGTATATGGGCACCAGAACCCATGGATGTATAATGCATGTATGTGAGCACACAATACACACATACACACAATACACACATACACATACACACACTCCCCCAAGTGTAAAACACTTTATGCTTAGTCAAATAACTCTTGTAAATGCTGTTACACTTTGGAGTTTCATGCAGTAGTTTCTACAGTTATCAGGAGACAAATCAATTATCTGCAGCTGTAGACAACTGTTTGAATAGCAAGCAGAAAAGCATGTCTGGATGACACGATATATAATGTATAAGGGTTGTGGAGTGTTTTATTTCTCAAAGAAAGTCACAGTTTCATATACACTTTGTGCAGGTAAGAGTATTATTTTTATAGTTGAATTTATTCTATTCTACCTTATCCTTTTTTCAGATTGTAAACACTTATCCAAACACTGCTTTAGAAATGCTTCCCTGTTATTTTGGAATTTATTTCTGATTTCAAGGAAATGCAATTGATGTTGTTCCAGTTCATTCTTAACTAAATCATCTGGATGTTTCAGGAGAGAGTTTTGTTTACCATGAAGCTTCTGACTCTAAGTTATTTCTTTTAAAATGGCTTTAGTTTTCTCCCCAAAGGCACAAACAAGTGAATGCTTGAAATTATAAAATGTGGTCTCTCTCTCTTTCTCTCTCTCTCTCTTAAAGAGATAATGTGCTCAGGAATTTTATAGCTAAAAAGTATCAGATCTGCCTCCAGTCTAATGAATAGGCAGTAGTCCCTTATGAACTCCATTCTGAATTAGAAAAAATAGAACCCGGGGCGCCTGGATGGCTCAGTGGGTCAAGCCTCTGCCTTCAGCTCAGGTCATGATCTCAGGGTCCTGGGATCAAGCCCCGCATCAGGCTCTCTGCTCAGCAGGGAGCCTGCTTCCCCCTCTCTCTGTGCCTGCCTCTCTACCTACTTGTGATCTCTCTCTCTCTCTCTCTCTCTCTCTCTCTCTCT
>LNAC01000350.1:833642-880548 GCA_002007465.1 Ailurus styani | reverse complement strand
ACCTACTTGTGATCTCTCTCTCTCTCTCTCTCTCTCTCTCTCTCTCTCTGTGTCAAATAAATAAATAAAAAATCTAAAAAAAAAAAGAAAAAGAAAAAATAGAACTGTATGTTATTTCACAGCGTGCAGCACCATTGCCTTTGCTCTGATGTCTCCCAAAATTTGGCAGACAGAGAAATAAATCCTATATGAACATCATGGGCTACTACAATTCAGGTACAAAAAGCACAGCAAGGGCCAAATATACCAGTTAATGCACATTATTATAAATAATTGCTCAAATATCACTCTGGTAAATGCCATTAATGATTGATATGTATTCTAATTACCATTCTTTTTTTAAGATCGTATTTAATTATTTCAGACACAGAGAGAGAGTGAATGAGAGAGAGCTTGAGTGGGGGGTGTGAAGGGAAGAAGCAGAGGGAGAAAAAGACTCCCCGCTGAGCAGGGAGCTGACATGGGTCCAGATCCCAGGACCCTGGGATCATGACCTGAGCTGAAGGCAGACAGTTAACAGATTAAGCCTCCAGGTGCCCCTCTAATTACTATTCTTTGTCATGAACTCTAAACTGGGTCTGAATAGTCATTTGCAAATCTGTAATGCCAAAGTTTAATATACCTTCATATCAAATGGTTAAATCTGAAACTAAACCTTTATTATACACATAGTCTTTGAGAACTGAAACCTGATTGAGAAACACCACATCTCCTGTGGCATTCAAGAGTGGTTTTCTCAGAAGTCAAAACTAAGAAGCTCTATGTCCTAATTACTGAATGTGCTCAGTATTACAGAATACCATTTATTAAAGGCAAGGAGACAGTCTCCTACTGTCTAGGCTTTTGGTCTAGAGATGGAGACAAGATCATAGATTATATATCATAATCAGTAATTTATGGTTTCAGAAGCAGTACCTTAAGTGTGTATCAATTGTAAGATTGATACAAGAGGACATTACCTTGAGTGTCACTTTTTTTGTACTCAAATCTTTGCCATAGGTTCAATTAGCTATTATTAAACATTAAGTATTGCTTTTGGGGTGAGGTAAAAGAGCATAAGCAGGAAAAGCTTTATAGGCTAATAAAAATGTAAATGAAGTGTTCATCAGCTTGCTACCATGGCAAATGATGAAAGAAACATTACCTGAGAAATTGGATTCAAAGATTATTGCTAATCAAATCAACCTGAATGAGAAATCCCTTTGTAAACATTCAGCATTTTGTGTGAATTTGCCTCTCTGCGCCAACCGTTCCATGCACTGAATTTGATCCCAATATCCTAGGTACTCCATACATTCTTTTAAAAAAAGGATAGATAGATATAGATAAGATAGATATATAGCATGATTTATATATAAACGTGATATATATATAAATCATGCTATGCAATGTATCAGCTAGGCAGAAATAATCTCTGTGCTAGATATCTGTGACAGTTGATAAGAAACGGCTATAGATTTTGATGCATGTGCACTTAACCTTCTTTTTTGCCATATTCCCTACCAGGAATTTGAAGGCTGAGTTATGAATCAAGGTTTCTATATCTTGCTTAAGTCATATCCCCAGAGTTTCAGAACTTCTAAGCCCCTGTGTCCCAGGATGGCAGGAAATTGCTATTCTTGTTCCCTCAATTAGGAATACATGGGAAAACCAATACTTTCTACCTGTTCTTTAACTATAGTAATAAAGTAGATGGTGAGTACTACCTACTTTCTCTCAGGGATGATCCATTCTTGGATGGCATTTAGGGAGTAGAGCCCTTTAAGTATTTTATCTTTTCTGAACATTGTATAAGCTGTTCTCCCTGATGGCTCCCTTTGGTGGATCTCCAAAGACTCTTTAGAAACTTTCTGGGGTTCAGGTAGTGGGAGTGAGAGGCTAGAGCCCCCATGAGTGACTCTCAACAGCTGCCCTCTGTCATAGGATCTCTCTCCTGAGGTGTCCCTCAAAGGTATTTGGCACCTCTGCCTCTTATCACTTGTTCTTCCACAACTGAATATCAGGCTAATATAGCCATTATAAAGCATGGAACTATTAAGGAAGTCACACAGAGGTTTCTGGAGTTGCTTTGAGATACAATTCAAGTGTAACTACTTAAAGTTATTATCTTTAACCTTTCTGCCTTTTACTTTTTTCTGTGCCCTGAAGTAGGCTACTAGCTCCCTCAATTCTGGGGTGAGCTATCTCATAATTACCACAGATTTCCATATCTGAGAAAGATCCTGGCAAGACTTGAAGAATCATTTTCATAATTCTCTCCTGAAAACTATACACTGAGCTATCCAGGAGATTTGGGGGGGGGTTCCAAATTAAATAAGACAAAGGGCAATGGATGCAATCTTTTGTCTAAAGCAATCAAAGATATTATTTTGGTAGTGGTCAATATGTTCCTTCATTCTGTCATTCATACTGTCATTATCTTACTCTATATTCATATCATCATTATCCTACCAGACTTCCTACAACAGTATACTGACTTATAAGGCCTGTTTTCCAGTCTTTTATAGTCTACTTCATCCTAAATACTCCTGAAATTTTGCCAGATTCTCTAACACATGGCTTTGGTAAAGTCACTCCTCTGACCAAGAAACTTGCTGACTCCAAAATACACCCAGCAGGAGATTAAATGGTAGTGGTCCAGTTCTCCTACCGTTTCAGCCATGGGTTTTCATGCTTTTCATTTACAACCCACACTCGAAATTAAATGAACTGTTATGCATTTATATTCCCTATGCTTTTTATCACACTGTAGTCTCTTTATAGTTCGCCTCTCCCACCTATCCTCAAAGTTCAACTGAAATGCCACCTTCATGAAATTGCTGGATTCCTCTAGCTTGAGGTGTTTTCATGTTTCTAACAACTGATAGTACTTTATCTATACCTTTCTCATAGCATTTGACACTGCTTGTTTTATAAACATGGTTTTATTTTATTATGTTGTTATATATTTTTCTTGAGCATAAGAACTGCATGTGAAAATCTTTATAGCTTTTAAAGATTCCAGTATTGTGCTTTTGCATATAGTAGGTTTTTAATAATTGTTTGTTGAATGACTAAATTAATGATTATTCAATTGTTCTTTTACAAATCACACAGAATGAGGAAAATGATTTCTCCTCTCAGTAAATGCACAAGAGATTATAATGATACCTTTAATAAGGAAAGTAGCTTACAAAATCACAAGCAATTTTCATGACTAGCTTCATACAAATTACTCTTATAAAATCTATAAAATGAAGTAAGTATATAGCCTATATAAACAAAGATAATGATTGTTTTGTTTTTAAAATTTTATCTCTACCTTTTTTAAGTTTTCATTTATTTATTTTTACATGTTAATATTATCTTTATTATTTTAAGTTAAAACATAATTTTTAAATAGTCAAATAGTTTCATTTAAGCTAGAACTTTCATTTTCTTCTCCCAACATCTGCTAAATATCTGTGGAATTCTGTATGCTTTTATTTTTTAAGTTTTTATTTATATTCCAGTTAATTAGCATACAGTATAATAATAGGTTCAGGTGTAAAACTCAGTGATTCAACACTTCCATACAGCACCCGATGCTCATCACAGTAAGTGCACTCCCATTTAAAATATAAAGGAGGAATTTGGACTCAAACTAATGAAGTTTGACCCCATCAAAAGAGAGTAACAGAGTTTAAATTTATTCTACTCCACAGAAGAGAAGTCCAACATACCCATAAGGGACCATCATTAGTCTTTTAGATCTGCATGTCTCTCTCTATGTCCTGGCTGAATTTTCCTAATCTCCATTCTAATCAGTAGTGTTGTTTCCAATCTCACATGTGAATTTTGCTCTCTGGCATAAAATCAGTTACTGACTCACAGTCCTGTGCTATTACGCAGCCTCAGCACTGATAGCTTGTGATCCATTTATGAACTGTCAAGATAAATAAAGATCTTCAGATTATTTATATCTGCTATTTTCCCCAGTAAACTTATACTTAGAGAATTACTATATGTCTAATCTCTCTCCAAGTTGATTTTATATCTTTTAGCCTAATTGGTTGCCAAACTAAATATACAACTTACACATTGATGATGCAGGAAGGGTGGGAATGTGTTGTTCCAATAACGAATGTGACCTGGTTTAGATGTTGGTACTCCCATCAGCAAATGTGATAATGTAAATCGTTGAAAATAAGTTGTGGAATTATAATATATTATAGTAAAAGCCTTAGGATTATTTAGTGATGTCTTATTGTTTTTATTAAGTTGTTGCTTCTAGCTTTTCTGGGTATCCCCAGGAAAATGAGAATCTCCTGTGAATCAGGCAAATTTAGTAATTTTCAGCTAATTAAATACTCTTTAAGTACTCCCACATATGAAGATACTAGTATGGGGTTACAGAGATATATAGGATGCATTCTTTGCTTGAGATACTTTACCATTCTATACTTCCTTCTTTTTGGCAAGAGACCAAGTCTGAACCCTCATTGGAACTTGTGGAATTGTTGAGATTGTGTCTAATTTAGAAAACTAAATCTTTTATTTAGTTGTTAGTTAGTTTTAAAGATTTTATTTATTTATTTATTTGTCAGAGAGAAAGAGAGCACAAGCAGGGGGAGAAGCAGGCATAGGGAGAAACAGGCTTCCCACTGAGCAAGAAGCCCTATGTGGGACTCAATCCCAGTACCCTGGGGTCATGGGTAACCAAATCTTTTAAATGAGAGTTTGGTTTTTCTGACGTGAGCATCTTTATTGTTTTTTTTTTTTAATTTAAATNTATGTGGGACTCAATCCCAGTACCCTGGGGTCATGGGTAACCAAATCTTTTAAATGAGAGTTTGGTTTTTCTGACGTGAGCATCTTTATTGTTTTTTTTTTAATTNTGATCTCTCTCCCTCTGTGAAATAAATAAATAAAATCTTTAAAAAAAAAAAAATAAATAAATAAAAAAAAAATAAATTCAAATGAGAGTTTAAATAAAATTTGTAATTGAACAAACCCAGTACCAATATGTGAATAATAAATTTACATTTGGTGGGGCGCCTGGGTGGCTCAGTTGGCTGAACATCCAGCTCTTGATTTCAGCTCAGCTCATGGTCTCAGTGTCATTGTTGGGCCCGTGCTCTGTGGGGAGTCTGTCCCTCTCCCTCTGCTCCTCCCCCATGTGTGCACAGAGTCTCTCACTCTCTCTAAAATAAATAAATAAGTTAATTAATTAATTTACCTTTGACTTTTTTTTGTTCAACATTAAATATGTAAGATCCGTGTTTATTGGTGTAGCTGTGATTCACTTATTCTTCCACAATTTATTTATCCAGTTTATTCTTAATGAACATTTGAGTGATTTTAAATATTTTGCTATTATAGACAATGTTGTATAATAATTTTTGTATGTATTTCCTGTCATATTATCACAAGATATTCTCTGGGATATAAATCTAAGATTAGAATAGCTAGCTTATAGATTACGTGAATGTTGAAGGGGTTGATCTAGTTGACAGTCTCACCCAGTGTATAATTGACTGTATGATTGTTTTCTTGCTTCATATCCTCACCAACATTAGTATACTAGATGTGTTTTTTTCCCTCCAGCTGGTAGATATGGAATAGTATCACATTTTGGTTTTAATTTGTATTTATCGGCTTACTTATGAGATTGAACATTTCTCATATGTATGTAGCTCTCAAAGTTACCTTTTTTTATGAGGTGCCTTTGTGTATTTTTTAATTGAATGGTTAGTCTATTTTAACTGGTTCACAGAAATTATTTTCAATGTATTATGAATAATAATTTTTTTAGGAGGAGGGGAAAGATAGAGAGAGAGGTGGGGAGGGGCAGAGGGAGAGGGAGAGAATCTTAAGCAGGTTCCATATGCAGTATAGAGCTCGATGCTGGGGTCCATCTCAGAACCCTGAGATCATGCCCTGAGCTGAAATTAAGAGTTGGACACTTAGCCAACTGAGCCACCCAGGTGCCCCACGAACAATAATTAAAAACTAATAGTTATACACTTACAGAAAGTTTATTATAAGCCAGGAAATGTTCTAAGCACATTGCATAAATTTTCTTATTTAGCTAAGGGATAAACGTCATTATTAATTTTGTTCTACAAATTAGGAGATTAAAATGCAGAAAGGTTAAATAACTTGACAAAGGTTATTTGTAGATTGCAAAGCTAGTAAGTGAGTAAGTGATATTCTATCCTAGGTGGTGTGACTTTACAGTCATGATCTTAATCACTGTTACTAAATTATCTCTCCTTTCTCCTTTATTGAATCCCTGGGATTTTGTGAAGTTATTTTATTATATTATCTTTTCAAAGTTTGGTGGTTTGTCTTTAATATTAAGTATTTTAACCATCTAAAATTGCATCCAGTTTATGGTGTGAGGTATGGGTCCTACTTAATTTTTTTCTATATTCAATTGTCTTGGCAACTATTGTCGAAAAGCTTATTTTTTCCTTACTGATCTACAATACCAACTCTGTCATATATCAAATATCTATTTAATTGTGAATCTGCTTCTAAGTCTTTTTTCTGTTCAGTTGATCTATTTAAATATTTATGGAACATTATTACAGTATCTTCATTACTAGTTATAGAAAAAGCCTTAGACAGTTTATCTAAATATTCACTTATCACACAATGTTGGTCACAATATCTCTTAATATTTTTAATTTTCCATAGCATCAATATTGGTATGTTCTTTTTCATTCCTGATACTGGTTATTTTGGTCTCTTTTTACTTACTAGTGTTACCAGAAGTTTAGTAATTTGTAAGTCTTTCCAAAGAACGAACTTTTGATTTTGTTGATTTTGTTTTTTTTCATATTTTCTCTTACCTTTTCAATTTATTTTTTTAAAAGATTTTATTTATTTATTTGACACAGAGAGAGAGATTACAAGTAGGCAGAGAGGCAGGCAGAGAGACAAGGAGAGGAGGAAGCAGGCTCCCTGCTGAGCAGAGAGCCCGATGCGGGCCTCGATCCCAGGACCCTGAGATCATGACCTGAGCCGAAGGCAGAGGCTTTAACCCACTGAGCCACCCAGGCGCCCTATTTTTTGTTTTTATATTATTATTATTATTATTATTATTATTATTATTATTATTATTATTATTATTGTTATTAGCCTCAGGGGTATAGGTCTGTGAATCATCAGGCTTATACCTTTCACAGCACTCACCATAGCACAAACCCTCCCCAATGGCCCTAATCCAGCCACCCTATCCCTACCCTCTCACCCCTCAGTTTGTTTTGTGAGATTAAGAGTCTCTTATGGTTTGTTTCCTTCCTGATCCCATCTTGTTTCATTTTTTCCCTACCTACCCCCCACAACCCCCCACTCTGCCCCTCAAATTCTTCATATCAGAGAGATCATANCCCCCCACCCTGCCCCTCAAGTTCCTCATATCAGAGAGATCATATGATAATTGTCTTTCTCTGATTGACTTATTTCGCTCAGCATAATACCCTCTAGTTCCATCCATGTCATTGCAAATGGCAAGATTTCATTTCTTTTGATGGCTACGTNAATGGCAAGATTTCGTTTCTTTTGATAGCTGCATAGTATTCCATTGTATATATATACCACATCTTCTTTATCCATTCATCTGTTGATGGACATCTAGGTTCTTTCCATAGTTTGGCTATTGTGGACATTGCTGCTATAAACATTCGGGTGCACATGCCCCTGTGGATCACTACATTTGTATCTTAGGGTAAATACCCAATAGTGTGATTGCTGAGTTCTAGGGTAGCTCTATTTTCAACTTTTTGAGGAACCTTCATACTGTTTCCAGAGTAGCTGCACCAGCTTGCATTCCCATCAACAGTTTAGGAGGGTTCCCATTCGCATCCTCACCAACATCTGTTGTTTCCCAACTTGTTAATTTTAGCCGTTCTGACTGGTGTGAGGTGGTATCTCGCTGTGGTTTTGATTTGTATTTCCATGATGCTGAGTGATGTAGAGCACTTTCTCATGTGTCGTTTGGCCATTTGGGTGTCTTCTTTCCAGAAATGTCTGTTCATATCTTCTGCCCATTTCTCGATTGGATTGTTTGTTCTATGGGGGTTGAGTTTAATAAGTTCTTTATAGATTTTGGATACAAGCCCTTTATCTGATATGTCACTTGCAAATATCTTCTCCCATTCTGTCAGTTGTCATTTGGTTTTGTTGACTGTTTCCTTTGCTGTGCAAAAGCTTTAATCTTGATGAAGTCCCAATAGTTCATTTTTGCCCTTGCTTCCCATACCTTTGGTGATGTTCCTAGGAAGAAGTTGCTGTGACTGAGGTCAAAGAGGTTGCTGCCTGTGTTCTCCTCAAAGATTTTGATGGATTCCTGTCTCACATTGAGGTCTTTCATCCATTTTGAGTCAATTTTTGTATGTGGTGTAAGGAAATGATCCAATTTCATTCTTCTGCATGTGGCCGTCCGGTTTTCCCAACACCATTTGTTGAAGAGACTGTCTTTTTCCCACTGGGCATTCTTTCCTGCTTTGTCAAAGATTAATAATTGACCATAGAGTTGAGGGTCCATTTCTGGGCTTCCTATTCTGTTCGATTGATCTATGTGTCTGTTTTTGTGCCAGTACCTTACTGTCTTGATGATGACAGCTTTGTAATAGACCTTGAAGTCTGGAATTGTGATGCCGCCAATTTTGGTTTTCTTTTTCAACATTCCTCTGGCTACTCGGAATCTTTTCTGGTTCCATATAAATTTTAGGATAATTTTTCCATTACTTTGAAATAAATTGAGGGTATTTTGATGGGGATAGCATTAAATGTATAGATTGCTCTAGGTAGCATAAACATTTTCACAATATTTGTTCTTCCAATCCATGAGCATGGAATTTTTTTCCATTTCTTTGTGTCTTCCTCAATTTCTTTCATGAGTACTTTATAGTTTTCTGAGTATAGATTCTTTGCCTCTTTGGTTAGGTTTATTCCTAGGTATCTTATGGTTTTGGGTGCAATTGTAAATGGGATCAACTCCTTAATTTCTCTTTCTTCTGTTTTGTTGTTGGTATATAGAAATGCAACTGATTGCTGTGCATTGATTTTTATATCCTGACACTTTATTGAATTCCTGTATGAGTTCTAGCAGTTTTGGAGTGGAGTCTTTTGGGTTTCCACATAAAGTATCATGTCATCTGCAAAGAGTAAGAGTTTGACTTCTTTGCCGATTCAGATGCCTTTTATTTCTTTTTGTTGTCTGATTGCTGAGGCTAGGACTTCTAGTACTATGTCGAATAGCAGTGGTGATAATGGACATCCCTGCCATGTTCCTGACTTTAGGGGACAAGCTCTCAGTTTTTCCCCATTGAGAATGATATTCATTGTGGGTTTTTCATAGGTGGCTTTGATGATATTGAGGCATGTACCCTCTGTGCCTACACTATGAAGAGTTTTGATCAAGAAAGAATGCTGTACTTTGACCTCCTCAATGCAGACATTAGTAATATGTCAGAACTAGAGTTCAGAATGATGATTATCAAGGTGCTAGCTGGGCTGGAAAAAAGCATGGAAGATATTAGAGTATCCCTTTCTGGAGAAATAAAGCCCTTTCTGGAGAAATAAAAGATCTAAAATCTAACCAAGTTGAAATCAAAAAAGGTATTAATGAGGTGCAATAAAAAAAATGGAGGCTCTTACTACTAGGATTAATGAGGCAGAAGAGATAACTAGTGATATAGAAAACCAAAAGATAGAGAATAAAGAAGCTGAGGAAAAGAGAGACAAACAACTACTGGACCATGAGGGAGAATTTGATAGATAAGTGATACCATAAGACAAAACAATATTAGAATAATTGGGATCCCAGAAGAGGAAGAAAGAGAGAGGGGGGCAGAAGGTATATTGGAGCCAATTATAGTAGAGAATTTCCCTAATTTGGTGAAAGGAACAAGCATCAAAATCCACAGGCACGGAGAACCCCCCTCAAAATCAATAAACATAGGTCCACATCCCATCATTTAATAGTAAAACTTAAAAGTCTTTGTAACAAAGAGAAAATCCTGAAAGCAGCTCAGGACAAGAGGTCTGTAACATACAGTGGTAGAAATATTAGACTGACAGAAGACCTATCCACAGAGACCTGGCAAGGCCAGAAAGGACTGGTATGATATACTCAGAGCACTAAATGAGGAAAATAAAATTCAAGGAATTTAACTTTGAAAGACTAAAGGATCATGGGGAAAAAGCCATGAATTCTATGTGTTGCTTTCCCCTAGCTCTGGAGTTCCACAGTTCTCAGGGATCAGTGAACTTGGTCTTGGCTGGATGTTCTTGCTGATCTTCTGGGGAAGGGGCCTGTTACAGTGATTCACAAATGTCTTTGTCCGAGGGGGAATTGTACCACCCTTGCCAGGGGCCAGGCTAAGTAATCTGCTCAGGTTCGTTCTCAGGAGCTTTTGTTCCCTGAACGCTTTCCATAAAGCTTTGGAGGATGGGAATGAAAATGGCAGCCTCCCAATCTCCATCCAAGAGAAGCAGAGAGCTCAGGGACCCGAGTCCTCAGTGCACCCTCAGAGAAAAGCAGTCAATTGTTCCCATCTCCCTGGTCTCTGGCCACACTCTGAGCTCACCCAGCCTGTGCCCAAGCGCTTCTATCTCTGGTGCACAGTCCCATTTAGAATCTCCAAACCCAGCAGATTCCTACAGTGCAGTCCTGCACCACTCCTCCCAGAGGAGGAAGGAGGGGGTCTCTCCGGATCTGCCATTTGTCCCTGCACAAAGAACAGTGGCCTGCCTGTGCCTTGGATCACAGTTTAAAGTAATCCCGAGCTGAGAGACCCCTTCTCGGCTTTCTTCGATCTCTGCAGCCAGCTTCCCCACTCCGATACCTGGGAGCTCTGTCGTGCTCAGATACCCCTGGTCTTTTTGTGTCTCCAGGTCCTGAGATCACACCATCCCCTCGAGGGCTTCATCCCCAACTTAGCCTCTAGAGTGACATCCCTCAGTGGATGTTCCAATTTTGTGCTCCACTGCTCTCCCACTTGCCAGGAGCTAGGCCCTCCTCCCAGGGTCTGTATTCCTGTAGCTTCGGATTCATTTCTCCACAAGTCCTACCTTCCAGAAGGTGTTCAATTTTCTGTTCCTAGAATTGCTGCTCTTCTCTTTGATCTCCAGTTTAATGTGTAGGTGTTCAGAATGGTTTAATAACTATCTGGCTGAATTCCTGGGACCTGATGATAATCGGTCTCCTACTTCTCTGCCATCTTGCTCCTATTTTTTGTTCTTATTGACGCATAACTGACACACAACATCCTCTTGGTGTGATACTGGCACAAAAACAGACATATAGATCACTGGAATAAGAATGTATAAAGATATTAGAACTACACATTTTGGGTATTAACCCCTTTTATTGGATTTATTATTTGCATACATCTTCTCCCACTCAATAGTTTGCCTTTTCATTTTGTTGATGGTTTCCTGCACTGTGCTTTAATAAGTTTTTAGTTTGATGCAATTCCATTTGTTTATTTTAGCTTTATTTCACTTGCCTGAGAAGACTGGTCCAAAGATATATTGCTAAGACCAATGTCACAGAGCTTACTGCCTATCTTTTCTTCTAGGAGTTTTATGGTTTCACATCTTACATTTAAGTGTAATCCATTTTGAATTTGTTTTTATATATGGTGTAAGGTAGTGGTCCTGTTTTATTCTTTTTTTTTAAGATTTTATTTTTTCATTTGAGAGAGATACAGAAACAGAGACAGAGAGAGAGAGAGTACAAGCAGGGGTAAAGACAGAGGGAGAGGAAGAAGCAGACTCCCCGCTGAGCTGGGAGCCTGACACGGGGCTCAATCCCAGGACCTGGAGATCATGACCTGAGCTGAAGGCAGACACTTAACCTTCTGAGCCACCCAGGCACCCTGTCCTATTTTATTCTTTTGAATGTAGCCATCCAGTTTTTCGAATATCATTTGTTGAAGAAATTAATTGACCATATATATGTATGCTTTTTTCTGGGTTCTCTATCTTATTCCGGAGATCTATATGTCTCTTTTTGTGCCACTATCATATTGTTTTGGTTACTCTAGCTTTATAGTATGTTTTGCAGTCGGAGAGTATGATACCTCCAGCTTCATTCTTCTTTCAAGATAGCTTTGCTGTTGGGGTCTTTTATAGTTCCATACAAATTTTAGAGTTCTTTGTTTTAGTTCTATGAAAAATGTTGCTGGTATTTTGATAAGGATTTCATTAAATCAACAGATCACTTTGGGTAGTACGGACATTTTAATAATGTTAATTCTTACTCTGAACATGGAATATCTTTTCATTTATTTGTGTTGTATTCAGTTTCTTTCATCAGTGCCTTATAATTTTCTTAGTTAAATTTATTCCCAGTATTTTATTCTTTTTGATACAGTTGTAAATGGGATGGTTTTCTTTTCTTTTTTTAAGATTTATTTATTTATTTGACAGAGAGAAAGAGAGATCACAAGTAGGCTAAGAGGCAGGCAGAGAGAGAGGAGGAAGCAGGCTCCTTGCGGAGCAGGGAGCCCGATGCGGGCCTTGATCCCAGGACCCTGAGATCATGACCTGAGCTGAAGACAGAGGCTTTAACCCACTGAGCCACCCAGGTGCCCTTTTCTTTTTATAGATTTTATTTATTTGAGAGAGAGAGAGGGATAGTGAGAGAGAGCATGAACTGGGGGGAGAGGGAGAAGCAGGCTCCCATTGAGCAGGGAGCCCAACATGGGTGGGGCTCAGTCCCAGGAGCCTGGGATCATGACCTGAGCCAAAGGCAGATGCTTAGCTGGGTCACCAGACATCCAAGGATCGTTTTATTTATTTATTTGTTTGTTTGTTTGTATTTATTTATTTATAATTATTTATTTATTTGAGAGTAAGAAAGAAAGCATGTATGTGCAGGTATGGGGAAGTTAGCAGAGGAAGAAGGAGAGAGACAGAATCTCAAGCAGGCTTCACACCCAGTGCAGAGCTCAGTGGGGGAACTGGCTCTCACAGCCCTAAAAACATAATCTGAGCCAAAATCAGGAGCTGGACACTTAACTGACTGACCCACCCAGGCACCCCAATTTCTTTTTCTGATAGCTTGCTATTAGTGTACGAGAGAGCAACTAATTTCTCCATGTTAATTTTGTGTCTTGTGACTTTACTAAATTTGTTTATAAGTTTTAACAGTTTTTTGATGGAGTCTATACTATTTTCTATATATAGTATCATATTATCTGCAAATAGTGAGTTTTACTTCTTCCTTCCCAGTTTGGATGCCTTTTGTATCTTTTTCTTGCCTAATTTCTCTGGGTAGGATGTCTAATACTATTTTGAAAGAAAAGTGGCAAAAGTAGGCATTCTTGTCTTCTTTCTGATCTCAGAGGAAAAGTTTGCAGCTTTTCACCATTGAGTGAAGGTGTTAACATCACCATTGATGTTAGGTGTGGGTTTGTCATATATGGTCTATATTATGTTGATGTATGTTCCCTCTATTCTGAGTTTCTTGAGGGTTTTTATCATAAATAGATGTTGAATTTTGTTAGGTTATTTTTCTGTATCTGTTCAAATGAGCATATGATTTTTATCCTTCTTTTTGTTAATGTGGTATATCACATTGATTGATTTTTCAGATGTTGAATGATTTTTGCATCCTGGAGTAAATCCCACTTAATTACAGTATTTGACCCCTTTAATGGATTTTGGAATTTGGTTTGCTTTTTTGTTGAGGATTTTTTTACCTATATTCATTAGGGATATCGGTCCGTAGTTTTGTGGTGTCTTTGTCTTGTTTGTTACCAGGGTATTGCTGACCTCATAAAGCATTCCTCCCTCTTTAATTGGAATAATGTAGGAAGGATAGGTTCTAACTATTCTTACCTATCTTTTTTTTTTTAAGATTTTATTTATTTGAGAGAGAGAGAGTGAGAGAACGCATGAGAGGGGAGAAGGTCAGAGGGAGAAGCAGACTCTTCATAGAGCTGGGAGCCTGGTATGGGACTCGATTCCAGGACTCTGGGATCATGATCTGAACCAAAGGCAGTGGATTAACCGACTGAGCCACCCAGGCTTCCCCTTACCTATCTTTTCTTATCCTCGAATTTATTTGAGTTATTTTTGCTATTATTTTTCTAGTTTCTTAAGGTGGATACATGATTTAGCTCTTTAACTTTTATTTATTTGTTTATTTTTTTTCTTTGCCCCAGGGGTACAGGTCTGTGAATCATCAGGCTTACATCTTTCACAGCATTCACCAAAGCACAAACCCTCCCCAATGTCCATAAACCATCCACCCTATCCCTACCCTCCCACCCCCCAGTAACCCTCAGTTTGTTTTGTGAGATTAGGAGTGTCTTATGGTTTGTCTCCTTCCCCATCGTATCTTGTTTCATTACTTTTCCCTCCCTACCCCCCACAGCCCCCCACCCTGACTCTCAAGTTCCTCATATCAGAGAGATCATATGATAATTGTCTTTCTCTGATTGACTTATTTTGCTCAAGCTCTTTAATTTTTAGCCTTTTTTTTCCTAATCACTTTTAAGTCTATATATTTCAAAGTTCTATTTTGGTTATATTGTTCAAGTTTCCGTATGTCATGTTTCATTAATATTCAGTTCAAACTACTTTCTTTTTTCTACTCTGAATTCTTTTTTGACCCACAAGTTATTTAGAAATAGGCTTCCAACTTTATAAATTTAGTATTTTTTATTTACCCTTTCTTATTTATTTCAAATTTAATTCACACTGTGATCAGAGTACTTTGTCATTGTTTCCCAGTATTTGAAATGTATTGATTGTTGTTATATATACTCCAGTATATGATCACCTTTTTGAAAGTTCTGTATGTTCTTGATGGTTTCTTGTGTTCTTGTGTTCTTGATGAATATGCATTCGGCTGTTGTTTGTTAATGTATGTTGTATGTGCCAATTAGGTCAAGGGTTTGTGTCCTTCATATGTTCTATATACTTTCATAGAGGTTCTTTGGCTTATGTTATCAACTATGTGTTGAAAATATACCATGACTGTATATCTGTTTCTTGTTTTAATGCTGTATATTTTTCCTGATATATTTTGATATTTAAATGTGCACAACTATAACATGATTGTAGTTTCCTGGGGAAATCAATCCTTTCATTACAACAAATTGACCTTCTTTATCTCCAGCAATGCTTTACTTTACCCATGAAGTCTAATTTTTCTCATAAAAATATAGCAGTATCAACCTCTCTTGCTTAGAATTTATTGGGCATATCTTTTTCTATTCTTTTACTCTAAGCCTCTATAAGTGTTTTACTTTAGAAATGTCTCTTATAAATAGCATATAATTTAATTTTATTTTATCCTACCCAAAAATTCATCATTTTAAAGGCTAATCCATTTGCATTGTGTATTTAAAGTTAAATCTACCAAAATATTTTGAACTTTTGTTTGTTCTCTCTTGCTTTGTGCCAAAAATTAAGAGCCTGAATATGGATGGTCTATTTCTAGACACTTTATTCTATCCTAGTGTTCTGTTTGTTTGTTGTATGTAAAAAGCACCCTGCTTTCATTGCTGAAACTTTATAATAAGTTTTGATATCCAGGGGTATAAATATGCTAATCTTTTTTTAAATTGCTATTTAAGTTTTTCATTGGCATTTTTGGCCTTTTACATCCTTTAAAAACTTTTAAATCAGATTGTCCATTTATGTGGTATTACAACTATGGATCTTTTTTTGTTCGTTTATTAATTTTACTCCCATATTCCAAATAAGCCACATCCTATTCCCACATCATGTTCCAACTCCAGGATCTCATCAAATAAATCAGGTTCAAGTGTGGATGAGAATTCTTGAGTTTGGTACCTCTACTATGATTTATCTCAGTTGGATTCATGTAAAATAAAGACCAGTTGTTTGCATCCACACACCCAGCATGCAGTGGTGAAGTAGGCATAGATAATCACAATAGATGTACCTATTAAAAAAGTAGAAAATGGGCACACACAACAGATAATCTCATATCGATGTCACAAAGAAGCAGACACCACAATATTGTCAGGTAGTACAAATAGTAATGGGTGATCGTAGTGAGTTGTGAAGGCTCTTGGTCATTTTTACAATTTTGAAGGTAAACATTTTCAGGTAATAAATGGTCATGTGTGTATATCTTGCATTTAAATATAAATGTACAACTGAAATTTAATTATTATAATCTTTATCATGCTATATATTCTGTTTATCACTCCACTTTTCTTAAAGTCATCTAAATTTTTAGAGGTACCATATATCTGGAATAGATCAGGTCCTAGCTTCCTCTACTGCAGCTTTCTCTCCTTTTAAGTTTTCAAGTCATATTATAGTTCTATACTTATCAAGTTTGGGCCATGAAAACAGAGGCTTTTCTCCCTTATACTGTACAGAACATGCTTCCTTGGCCTTATATGGGGGACACATGAAGGAATAATACTAAGATCAGCAAAATAGTAAATATCTCATGGCCAATAAAATTATATAAAATATATTAGATGTTTTAATTTTAATTCTGAAGGGATCTGTCCATCTTGGCTTATAAAAGAGCATCAGTGTCTCTTCTAAAAGTGCCATAAATAAGATAGCAAGTGGCAGATATATTGTTGATCTATGTTTAATTTAAACTTGTTTTTGGAATATAGGAAAAGTGGTGAAAGGAAACTGACAGCTCTGAAGAGATATATGGTCTAAAACTGTACTACATCACTCATTTTAAATTAAGACTCAGTATTATTCTTTCTGAAAGATATCAGATGTGGAAAGAGACAGAGTGTGATCCTGTTCTTTAGAGAGGCAAAACACAGAAATAAAGAACCTCTTAAATTGTTGATTTTGTGATGCATGTCAAATTATTTGTCACCATAAATGTAGCAGCCTCTAACCTGAGGTGTGCTGACTAGTGATGACCTTATGTATTTGGATGCTTACTGGCTTTTGCACCTTATGACAGAACATTGAGGTATATTTTATGTTCAGATAATTTATCAGTATATATGTGTGTAATCCTGTTTATCTTGCTATTTTACCAGGTTGCTTGTGTGAGCCCAATATTTTATAGTTATATATCAAATAAGTAGCCTTTAGCAATTTAAAAAGACATTTTTTGATACGGTAGATTTCTGTATGAATAGTATGTCATTGGCTAAACTACTGGGAAGTAAAATATAACACAGATTAAGCTTCTTATTGATGAAAACAACATTTATTGATTGAGTGTTTTCAATATGCCAGTCATTTTCTAAGCACTTTACATTGATTATCTCTTTATATTCTCATAATAGCCCCACAAGATAGGTGATATTATTATCCTCATTTAATAGATGAGTAAACTAAGTCACTCTATTGGATATAGAAACATTCAGGGTGGGAGAAATAGTATAAGAAACATCATGGGACTGGGGAGGGAGACAAGCCATAAGAGACTTAATCTCAGGAAACAAACTGAGGGTTGCTGGGGTTTGGGGGGAGAGGGATAGGGTGACTGGGTTATGGACATTGGGGAGGGTATGTGCTATGGTGAGTGCTGTGAATCATGTAAGACTGATGATTCACAGACCAGTACTCCCTAAGCAAATAATACATTATATGTTAATTAAAAAAAAAAGAAACATCATGGTATATGTGGGGAAAGTTAAGTTTTGTCTTAACTTTGAAGCTTAAAATAAAGGGATTTGGAAAGATGCTAGAGAGGGAAGCTGTGTTTTTTTATGGTGAGACTTGTATGGCATCTATGGAGTGGAAAGCCAATTTTTTATATTGTATTAAATTGAATTATTTGCCGATATTGACATATAAATATATTAAGTTAAAGATGTACCCAATGATATATAAAGAAAAATTTGGGGTGCCTGAGTGGTTCAGTCAGTTAAGCGTCTGCCTTCAGCTCAAGTCATAACTCAGGGCCCTGGTATGGAGCCAGGGTTGGGCTTTGTGCTCAGTAGGGAATCCGTTTCTTTCTTTCCCTTTACCCCTCCCGCAGGTTCATGCACCCATGTGCATGCTCACTCTCTCTCTCAAATAAACTCCTTTAAAAAATCTAAGTCTTTTTCTTCACATGCAAAAAGTTTTCCAAACTTTCTAACTAATTTTATAACTTGCAGTTCTATGTGTTTCCATTTTGAATTCACTTTTACCTATAGAACTATCTTCTTTGCCTTATTAATTCTGTGGACAGGATTAAATGGAATCTGTGCAGAAACAGAAACCCAAGCAACCCATTGGACATCTAGGGACATGATAAGAAAGAGAAACATTTCTGAAAAGACTTACTTGGCTAGAGATGAATTAAATCTAGACTGTGAACCAAAAGATTTGTTTTTTGTGTGAAAAAATTGACTTTAAAAAGACCTAACACATTCACAAAATCATACATTTCACAATATATTTAAATATCTATATCACATCTCAGCTTTTTAGGGTTTTTCTTTAGCCATAACTCATACCGACCCAAAACCAGCGTTAGTTACTATTCCTGATAGAAACTCCTTGAGTGGAATTATAGAATTATCATTTCAGTGTTAGAGATAAAGTTTGAAGCACACAGATGATTTGCTATAGGGCAAAGTGAAAGCTGCAAGAGTGCCTATAGAAGAATATAGAGCACTGAAATCTTAAACCCAAAGCTTTGGTGTTCTAGGTTTAGTAAAGACCATACTTCTACTAAGATGCTGGAGTAGAATTGAGCATGATTACTCATAATCCCTATTCCAGTTTCTAGCAGACACCAGTCATGAGGCAGTATACCTACTGATTAAAAGTGTAACTATGCTCTGGAGGCAAGAAAATTTAGATTTGAATCTCAATTTTACTGTTTACTACTTTGTTGGCCTTGTGTGGGGGTGGGGTGATTATCTCTAACCCTAAACTTCTTTCTCTAGAACATAATCATAATAACAGGACTTACTTTTTATGTTGTTGTGAGAAATAAATATAGCTGAAGAGTCGAGTACCATGACTGGTATTGATATATGCAGGTTCTGTGTCCTTTATTCATCATAAATATGCTGATAATGTGTGATTATGCATTCCTTTGGAAATGTGTACAGGAATTCCGGTGAAGATGTGACTACCTATAAAATTCATACACATTCCCTTTGTTTTGTCTTGTGCTTGGTAAGAACATTTAATATGAGATCTATCCTCTTAAAAAATTTTGAAGTGTACATTACTGTATTGTTAATTATTGGCAGTATATTGTACAGCAGGTTTCCAAAACTTACAGCATAACTGAAACTTGATACCCATTGAACAACTCCCTACTTTCCCCACCCAACAGCCCCCAGCAATCACTATTATATTCTCTGCTTTTAAAAGTTTGACTATTTTAGATGCATAAATGGAATCATGCAGTTGTTTGTCCTTCTGTAATGCTTATTTCACTTAGCATGATGTCCTCCATGTTCATGAAGGTCATTGCAAATGGCAAAATTTTTTTAAGACTAAGTAATATTCTACTGTATTCATTAGTACATTTTATCTATTCATTTCTCAATGGACACAGGTTGTTTCTGTATATTGACTATTGTAAGTAATGCTGCAATAAACATGGGAGTGCTAATACCTGCTTGAGATAAGTCAGGCAGAGAAAGTCAGTTATCATATAGTTTCATTTATTTGTGGAACCTAAGGAATAGCATGGAGGACATTAGGAGAAGGAAGGGAAAAATGAAGGGGGAGAAATAGGAGTGGGAGACAAACCATAAGAGACTATGAACCCTGGGGAAAAAAACTGAGGGTTTTAGAAGGGAGGAGTGTGTGTGGATGGGTAAACCTGGTGATGGGTATTAAAGAGGGCACGGATTGCATGGAGCACTGGGTGTTATACTCAAATGATGAATCATGGAACACTACATCAAAAACTAATGATGTACTGTATGGTGACTAACATAACACAACAAAAATAAGTAAGTAAAGTGCACTCAATTAAAAAAAGAGAGAGATCCTGATTTTAATTATTTTGAAACATCCAGAAGTGGTATTGAAGTATCATGTGGTATTTCCATTCTTAATGTTTTGTGGAATGTCCATAATGTCTTGCATAACTGCTGTACCATTTTATATTTCTGCCAACACTATATAAGGGTTCTAATTTTTCACAACTTCACCAACACTTTTTCTTTAACAATAGCTATCCTAGCAGGTGTGAGATGACATCTCATTGTGATTTTAATTTGCATCTCCCTAATAATTAATGATATTGTGCATACTTTCGTATTCATATTGGCTATATGTATGTCTTCTTTGGAGAAATGTCTGTTCAAGTCATTTGCCCACTTTTTAAAGATTTTTATTTATTTATTTGACACAGAGAGAGAGATTACAAATAGGCAGAGAGACAGGGAGAGGAGGAAGCAGGCTCCCTGCTGAGCAGAGAGCCCGATGCGGGCCTCGATCCCAGGACGCTGAGATCATGACCTGAGCCGAAAGCAGAGGCTTTAACCCACTGAGCCACCCAGGCGCCCATTTGCCCACTTTTTAATGGATTACTTGTTTTCTTTGGTATTAAGTTATAGGAGTTCCTTACATATTTTTAGAATTATGGGGCACCTGGGTGGCTCTGTCATCTGCCTTTGGCTCAGGTCGTGATCCCGGGTCCTGGGATTGAGCCCCATGTTGGGCTCCCTGCTCAGCATGGAGCCTGCTTCTCTCTCCCTCTCCCACTCCCCCTGGGAGCTCTAGCTGTCTCCCCCTCTAGCTGTCTCTGTCAAATAAATAAATAAAATCTTAAATTAAAAAATGGAAATTAATCCATTACCAGATATATGGTTTGCAAATATTTTCTTCCATTCTGTAGGTTGCCTTTTCATTTTGTTGATTATTTTCTTTGCAAACTAAAAACTTTTTAGTTTGATATAGTCCCACTTGTCTCTTTTTTCTTTTGTTGCCTGTGCTTTTAGTGTCATATTCAGGAAACTCTGAGAAGTGTTGGATAAGTCTATTACCTTGATTGTGGTGATGATGCCATGTATTTACATATGCCCAAATTCATCAAGTTGTGAACATTAAATATGTGCAGTTCTTTGTATATAAATTATAAGAACATAAAAATCAATAGCATCAGTCACATTAAATGCTCGTATACAGAGAGGGTCTAATAGAAAGAGGTTGAACTTTCTTTGTGGGGAAAACACTTGAGATCTACTCTTTTAGCAAATTTCTAGGGTGTAATACATTTTTATTAACTATAGTCATCATGTTGTAACATTAGGTCTCCAAAACTTATTCAGTCTCTAGCCAAGAGTTTTTATCCTCTGAAGGACATCTTCCTGTTTCTTCCCCTCAACCCCTGTAACCACCACTCCACTCTCAGTTACTTTGAATTCAATTTTTTTTTCAGTCCATGTTAAAGTGAGATGATGCAATATTTGTCTTTCTGTGCCTGACTTCCACCTAGCATAGTATCTTCTAAGGGCATCTATGTTGCCACAAACAGCAGGATTTCCTTTTTTAAGGCTGCATAATGTTCCATTATCTATGTATATCATATTTCATATATCTGTTGATGAGCACTTAAGTTGCTTCCATAAATTGGCCACTGTGAATAATGCTGCAGTGAACTGGGAGTGCAGATACCAGTTTGAGAGAGTGATTCTTATTTCCTTTGGCTGTATACCCATCTGTGAGATTGCTGGATCATATGATAGTTACATTTTTAATTTTATGAGGAAACTCCATACTGTTTTCTATAATTGCTGTTCCAGTTTACATTCCCATCAACAGCATACAAGGGTTCCCTTTTCTCTATATCCTTGCCAATACTTATTTTTTTGATTTTTGGTAACAGCCATACTAACAGGCATGAAGTAATATCTCACTGTAATTTTGATTTGACTTTTTCTTATTATTAGTGATGTTGAACATCTTTTATGCATATGTTGACTATTTGTGTGTCTTCTTTATAAAAATGTCTATTCAAGTCCTTGCCTATTTTACATTGACATATTTAGATATTTTGCCAGTTAATTGTATGAGTTTTTTATGTATTTTAGATATTAATTTCTTAGTTCCATACAGTCCCCCTCATTTATTTTTGTTTTTTTCTGTGCTTTTCGTGGCACATCCAAAAAAAAAAAAGGAAATAATAATTGCCAAGAGCATTGTCAAGGTGGTTTTCCCCTATGTTTTTATCTAGAAATTTTATGGTTTTCAGGCCTTACATTTAAGTCTTGAATACATTTTCAGTCGATTTTTTTTGTGTAGTATAAAATAAGCATCTTTTTTTTTTTTGCCTATGGATATCTAGTTTTCCCAACATCATTTATTGAAGAGGCTATCCTTTCCACATTGTATATTCTTGACAATGTTGTCAAAGATCAGTTGAATACATATGCATGGATTTATTTCTGGGCTCTTTATTCTGTTCCAATGGTCCAAATATCTGTTTTTAAACTAGTACCATATGGTTTGATTTTTATCACTTTGTAGTGTAATTTGAAATCAGTAAGTGTGATGCCTACAACTTTGTTCTTGCTGAAGACTGCTTTGGCTTCTGGGCTCTTTTTTTTTTTTTTTTTTTTGAATTCCAGTATCGTTAACATATAGTATTGTATTAGTTTCAGGTGTACAATAATATACCAATTCAATAATTAAAAATATGAATGGCTTCACAAATTTGTATGTCATCCTTGCACAGCTGCATACTAATCTTTTTTATTATTATTATGTTCAGTTAGCCAATATATAGTACACCATTAGTCTTTGATGTAGTATTCAGTGAGTGATTCATTAGTTGCAAATAACACCCAGTGCTCATCACAGCATGTGCCCTCCTTAATACCCATCACCCTGTTATTCCTCCCTTACTCCCCTCCCCTCTGAAACTCTCAGTTTGTTTCCCAGGGTCCATAGTCTCTAATGGTTTGTCTCCCTCTCTGATTTCTCCCCCTTCGGATTTCCCTCCCTTCCCCTATGGTCCTTCATGCTATTGCTTTTGTTCCACATATGAATGAAACCATATGATAATTGTCTTTCTCTTCTTGACTTACTTCACCCAGCATAATCCCTTCTAGTTCCATTCATGTTGATGCAAATGGTGGGTATTCATCATTTCTGATGGCTGAATAATATTCCATTGTATATATGTACCACATCTTCTTTATCCATTCATCTGTTGAAGGGCATCTCAGCTCCTTCCACAGTTTGGCTATTGTGGACATTAATGCTATGAACATTGGGGTGCATGTGCCCCTTCTTTTCACTAAATCTGTATCTTTGGTGTAAATACCTAATAGTGCAATTGCTGGGTCATAAGGTAGCTCTACTCTTACTTAACATCTTGAGGAACCTCCATACTATTTTCCAGAGTGGCTGTACCAGCTTGCATTGCCACCAACAGTGTAAGAGGGTTCTCCTTTCTCTACATCCTTGCCAATATTTGTTGTTTCTTGTTTTGTTAATTTTTGCGATTCTAACTTGTGTGAGGTGGTATCTCATTGTGGTTTTGATTTGTATTTCCCTTATGGCTAGTGATACTGAGTATTTTTTCATGTCTCTGTTAGTCATTTGTATGTCTTCTTTGGAAAAGTGTCTGTTCATGTCTTCCGTCCATTTCTTGACTGGGTTATTTGTTTTTTGAGTGTTGAGTTTGAGAAGTTCTTTATAGATCTTGGTATCAGCTCTTTATCTGTAATGTCATTTGCAATTATATCTTCCCATTCCATGCACTGAGAGGCATGCTAATCTTCTCTGTGTCATTCCAATCTTAGTTTATGTGCTGCTGAAGTGAATACTATTATGGAATACCTTTTTCCGTCTCTTCACTTTCAGCCTATGTATAAGTTTTCTAGGCAGCATATACTTGGGTCTTACTTATTTTTTTTTTTAATTAAGACTTAATTTTTTTAGAGCACTTTTAGGTTTACAACAAAGTTGAGAGAAGGGTACAGAGATTTCCTATATACCTTTTGCCCCTAAAGATGCATACCCTCCCACATTATCAACATCACTCATCAGACTGGTACACTTTTTACAAAGGATGAACCTTTGTAATCACCCAAAGTCTGTAGTTTACCTTCAGAGTCACTTGTGGTATTGTACATTCTATGGGTTTGGACAAATGTTTAATGATATATATCCATCTTTTCATCATATAAAGTATCTTCACTGACCTAAAAATCCTCTGTGGTCTGCCTATTTATCTCTTTCCCACTTCCCACCCCGATAGTCATCAGTCTTTTATTTTCTGTATAGCTTTTCCTTTTCCAGAATGTCACATATTTGGAATTATGCAGTATGTATTTTTTCAGGATGGCTTCTTTCACTTAGTGATATGAATTTAAGGATCCTCCTTGGCTTTTCATAGCTTAATCATTTTTATAGCAGTGAATGATAGGCCATTGTCTGTATGTAACATAGTTTATTGTTTACCTACTGAAGGACATCTTGGTGGCTTCTAAGTTTTGGCAATTATGAATAAGCTACTATAAACATCTGTGTGCCAGTTTTTGTGTGGAAATAAGTTTTCACTTCCTTTGGATAAATAGGAGTATGATTGCTGGATCATATAGTAAGAGTATGTTTAGTTTAAAAATTAAAAAAAAAGAGTATTTTTGTTTTGTAAGAAACTGTCAAACTCTCTTCCAAAATGGCTGTGCCATTTTGTATCCTGACCAACAATGTATGAGAGATCCTGTTGTTCCACATTCTTACTGGCATTTGGTGGTGTATTTTGGCCATTCTTTTTTTTTTTTAAGATTTTATTTATTTTTTTGACACAGAGAGAGAGAGATCACAAATAAGTAGAGAGGCAGGCAGAAAGAGAGGAGGAGGCAGGCTCCCTGCTGAGCAGCCCCCCCGATGCCCGGGCTCCATCCCAGGACCGTGAGATCATGACCTGAGCCAAAGGCAGAGGCTTTAACCCACTGAGCCATCCAGGCCGGGTTTTGGCCATTCTAATAGATGTATATTTATACCTCACTGGTTTTTTTATTTTATTTTATTTTATTTTTTCAGTGTTCCAAGACTCATTGTTTTTACACCACACCCAATACTCCATGTAACACGTGCCCTCCTTAATACCCACCACCAGGCTCACCCATCCCTCTCCCCTCTTCCCCTCCAAAACCCTCAGTTTGTTTCTCAGCATCCACAGTCTTTCATGGTTCATCTCCCCCTCTGATTTACCCCAATTTACTTTTCCTTTCCTTCTCCTAATGTCCTCCATGTTATTCCTTATGCTCCACAAGTAAGTGAAACCATATCATAATTGACTCTCCCTGCTTGAGTTAGTTCACTTTCTTGATGATATATGATATGAAGCATATTTTCATATGTTTTCTTTCTTTTTTTTTTCTATATATCTTCCTTGGTGAGTTGCTTATTATGGTCTTTGGCCCATTTTTAAAAAATTTTTTTTAAATGTTTTATTTTTTTAATCTATGCTCAACATTAGCCAACATATAGTAAATCATTAGTTTCATATGTAGACTTCAATTATTCATCAGTTGCATATAACACCCAGTGCTCATGATATCACATGCCCTTCTAAATGACCATCACCTATTTACCCCATCTCCCCACTCATCTCCCCTCCAGCAACCCTCAGTTAGTTTACTATAGTTAAGAGTCTCTAATAGCCCATTTTTAAATCAGTTGTTCATTTTCTTATTGTTGGATTTTAAGAGTTTTTCTGTATTTTGGATCAAAGTCCTTTATCAGGTTTGTCTTTTACAGATACTTTCTCCTAGACTCTAGATTATCTTTTTCATAAACTATGTATTTGGTATTGTATCTAAAAAGGAACCACTATATCACGTTCATCTAGGTTTGTTTCTAGGTTATCTTCTAAGAGTTTTATAGTTCTTGGGCGCCTGGGTGGCTCAGTGGGTTAAAGCCTCTGCTTTCAGCTCAGGTCATGATCTCAGGGTCTTGGGATCGAGGCCCGCATCAGGCTCCCTGCTCATCGGGGAGCCTGCTTCCCCCCCTCTCTCTCTCTCTGCCTGCCTCTCTGCCTCCTTGTGATCTGTCTCCCTCTGTGAAATAAATAAATAAAATCTTTTTTAAAAAAATAAGAGTTTTATAGTTCTCTTAGTACTTTTAGATCATAGGTCCATTTTCAGTTAATTTTGTGAAGGGTGTTAAGTTTAAATCTAGATTTTCATTTGCATGTGGATGTCCATTTGTTCCAGAACCATTTGTTGAAGACATTTTTGTTCCATAGTATTGCCTTTGCCCCTTTGTCAAATATCAGTTGACTTTATTTATGTCTGTCTATTTCTGGTTTCCCTTTTATGTTCTGTTGATCTGTTTATTTTTTTGTTATCACCATACTATCTTGATTACTGTAGCTTTATATAAAGGCTTGAAGTTTAGTGGCATCACTATTAAAGCTTTGTTCTTCTTCAATATTGTGTTGGCTCTTCTGGATCTTTTCCTCTTTATATAAACTTTAAAATCAATCTGTCAATATCCAAAAAAAATAATTTGCTGGGATTTTTATGGGGATTGCACTAAATCTGTAGAAAAATAAGGAAAAATGATACCTTGATTATTGAATCTTCTTACATGAACATGAAATGTTTCTCCATTTACTTAGTTCTTTGATTTTGTCAGCATTTTATAGTTTTGTATATATTTTGTTACATTTACACTTAAGTATTTTTTATGCTAATGTAAATGATACTGTGTTTATTAATTTCAAATTTTACTTGTTCATTGTTTGTATATAGGAAGGCAACTGACATTTGTGTGTTCCATACCTTGAGATCTTGAATAATTGCTTATTAGTTCTAAGAAAGTTTTGTGGATCCTTTCAGAATTTCAACTTGGATGATGATGTCATCTGTGAACATGGCTTTATAGCTTTATAGCTTCCTTCCCTATGTGTACACTCTTATTCTTTTTCTTGCTTTATTATGTTAGCAGGGAGTTCTAATACTGTGTTGAAAGGAAAAGTGAGAGGGGATATTGTTACCTTGTAATTAATCTTGGAAGGAATGCTTTGATTTTCTCATTCATATGATGTTAGCTGTAGGTTTTTTGTAGTCTTTATGAAGTTGAGAAAGTTTCCCTCTATTCCTAGTTTCCTAAGAGTTTTTGTCATGAATGAGTCATGTTGGATTTTTTCCAGTGCTTTTTCTGCATCTGTTGATATGATCAAGTAGTTTTTCTTTTTTATTCTGTTGATGAGTTGGATTACAGTAATTGGTTTTCAAATTTTGAGCTAGTCTTGCATATCTAGAGTAAATTCTACTTGGTGATGGTGTATACTTTTTATGGTTATTTTATTCATTTTTTATTTTTTATTCATTTTTGTTATATTTTATTGAGGATTTTCATATCTATCAGATATACTGGTCTGTAGTTTTCTTTTTTTGTAATGTGTTTTGTTTTAGTAGTAGGGTAACACTGACCTCATAGAACATGTTAGGATCTATTCCCTTTCACTCCATTGTTTGAAAGAAATTGTAGAGAATTGATATAGTTTCTTCCTTTAATTTTGATAGAATTCAGTAGTGAACCCATCTGGCTCTGATACTTTCTGTTTGGGAGGGTTACTAATTTTTGACTCAATTTCTTTAATAGATACAGGTCTATTCAAATCATCTATTTCTTCTTGTTTGTGTTTTGGTAATTGTATCTTTTAAGTAATTGGTCTATTTTATCTTGATTATCAAATTTGTGGGCATAGAACTTGTCATAGTATTCCTTTACTTTTAAATGTCCATGAGGTACATAGTGATAGCCCTTGTTTCATTTCTGATATTAGTAATTTGTGTCCTCTCTCTTTTTTTGGTAGTTAGCCTAGGTAAAGGTTTATGAAAGTAATTGGTCTTTTCAAAGACCCAACTTTTGTTTTCATTGACTTTCTCTATTGGTTTTCTGTTTTCAGTTTTATTGATTTCTGCTCTGATTCTTACTATTGAATTTCTTCTGATTGCTTTAGATTTTTTTTTTTTAAAGATTTTTTATTTATTTATTTGACAGAGAGAGATTACAAATAGGCAGAGAGGCAGGCAGAGAAACAGAGAGAGGAGGAAGCAGGCTCCCCGCTGAGCAGAGAGCCCGATGCGGGCCTCGATCCCACGACGCTGAGATCATGACCTGAGCCGAAAGCAGAGGCTTTAACCCACTGAGCCACCCAGGCGCCCTGATTGCTTTAGATTTAATTTGCAGTTGTTTTTCTAGTTTCCTTACATAGAGTCTTGTTTCTTTTAATCCATTCAGCCAATGTTTTTGGAGTATGGAATTTAATCCATTTACATTAAACATAATTATTGATACGTAGGGACTTATTATTGCCATTTTATTAATTGTTTTCTGGCTACTTTATAGTTCCTTGTTTTTTTCTTCCTCTCTGGTTGTCTTCTTTTGTTATTTAATTATTTTCTGTAGTGGTGTGCTTTAATTCCTTTCTCTTTATCTTATGTGTATCCACTATAGGTTTTTACTTCACAGTTACCATGGGGCTTATATAAAACATCTTACAGTTTTTGCTATCTATTTAAGGTAATAACTACTCTGGTTGCACACAAAACCTATGTTTTACTCCCATCACCCTCATATTTTGTTTCTGGGATGACACAATTTACTTTTTCTATATTGTGTATCCATTAACAAATATTTGTAAGTGCAAAATAAAGTGTAACTTTATACTAAAGTTAAAATTGAATAACACACCACCATTACAGTAATAGAGTGTTCCAAATTTGTCTATATACTTACTGTTACTATTGAGGTTCTTTTCTTTCATATGTTTTCATATTGCTAGTTATTGTCCTTTCATTTCCACTTAAAGAGCTTCTTTTAGCAATTATTTTCAGGCAAGTCTTGGTGATGAACTCCCTCACATTTTGTTTGTCAGGAAAAGCATCTGTCCTTCATTTCTGAAGGACAGGCATGCTGGGTAAAGTATTCTTTTTTTTTTTTTTTTTAAAGATTTTATTTATTTATTTCACAGAGGGAGAGAGATCACAAGGAGGCAGAGAGGCAGGCAGAGAGAGAGAGGGGGAAGCAGGCTCCCTGCTGAGCAGGGAGCCCGATGTGGGCCTCGATCCCAGGACCCTGAGATCATGACCTGAGCCGAAAGCAGAGGCTTTAACCCACTGAGCCACCCAGGCGCCCTGGGTAAAGTATTCTTGGTTGACAGTTGTTTTTTTTTGTTTTGTTTTGTTTTTCTTTCAGCTCTTTGAATATATCCTCCCACCCTCTCCTAATTTGCAAGGTTTCTGCTGAAAAATTCACTGATAATCTGATGGGGGTTCTCTTACATGAGATGAGATGAGTTTCTTTGCTCTTACTGCTTTGTGTTTGAGTTTTGACAGCTTTATCGTAATGTTTTTGTATTCTCTCTTTGTGTTTGAGTTTTGAGAGTTTTATTGTAATGTGTGTTTGTAAAGTCCTCTTTGTGTTGCATCTGTTTGAGGGCCACTGAGCTTCCTATACTTAGATATCAATTTCTCTCCCCAGATTTGGGAAGTTTCCAGCCATTATTTCCTTTAAATAACCTTTCTGCCCTCTCTCTTTCTCTCTCTCCCTCTCTTCCTTCTGGGACTCCCATAATGTGTGCATTTTTCTCTGATGATGTTCCATAAATCTCATAGATTTTCTTCACTCTGTTTCATTTCATCTTTTTGTTTCTCTAATTTGGTAATTTCAAATAATCTTTTTTTTATATTCACAGATTCTTCTCCTTGATTAAATCTGCTGTGGATGCTATATATTGCATTTTTTCATTTCATTCATTGTGTTCACTAGCTCCAGAATGTCTGTTTGGTTCTTCTTTATAAATTCTCTCATTTTTTGGATCTTCTCATTTTGTTCATGTATATTTTTCCCAATTTTGTTGAATTGTCGGCTCTTGTAGCTTGCTGAGGTCCTTAAAACAATTCTTTTAATTCTTTATCAATTCATAGATCTCTAAATCTTTTTAGTCAGTTACTGGAAAATCACTGTATTCCTTTGATAATGTCAAGTTTCCTTGATTTTGTGTGTGTGTGTGTGTGTGTGTGTGTGTGTGTGTGTGTGTGTGTGTGTTTCTTATAGCCTTGCATTGATGTGTGCATACTTAATGGTGCAGTCACTTCTAGAATTTATTAACTGCTTTAGGAAGAAAAAGACTTTCATCCACAGGTAAGCATGAGGATGCCAGCTGGGTGTAGTGTGGCAGTTCCAGTTCTGAGGAGGGCTTAGCTGGATATTCTCTTTGTATCTCTGACAACTGCAGTCAGCATTGATGAAGATTGTAGGAGTTCTTAGCAGCCAAGTTTGTGGGTATCCACAATGGCAGCAATGGCTGTTGGGTTCTTTGGTACAAAGGTTGCTGAGATTCTCTTGATCTCTTTTTCTCCTATGGGAGAATTTGTGGGCAAGGGCTCCCTCTTGGTATCAGGTCTGGTTCATCAGTGTACTCATAGTTGCAGTTGCACCTGTATCTGATGCATCTGAAAGGCAGCCACAGAGCTAGGGTCTGGAACCTGGTGTCCATGGAGTGGTGGTAGACCTGAGGTCAAGATCTTAGGTCCACATGGAACTATAGTGGCTCCAGGGTCTGTGTCATGGGCTTACTCACTGTGGCAGTGGCTCTGCCATCCTAGATAAGGGTGCTTGCAGACTGCCTGTGGAGCTTGAACCTAGAGAACGGGCATATGCCAAGCAACCCTGGCTCTGAGGTTTGAGGTGCAGACATGCTCACGTGGCTCTGGCTCTGGAGTCTGAGGTACAGATGCTTATGGTGCTACCACAGGTCTAGATTGAGGCATGTGTAGAACAGCTATTGCTCTAGAGTTCCAGGCATGTCCAGGGTTGATGGAAGGGGCAGCCCCAGTGCCAGGGTGGTGCAACAGCAGTTCCTCCTGGAGTGGGGGTCATGCATAGCAACATCTCCTTCTCCAGGTGTCTTCAGCAACAGTGGCTGTTGGTTACCTTCATGGCCAAAATTGCTAGTGTCCTTTGTGGAGCCAGCCACTGAAGTCTACACCTGCAAACATTGTGTTCTCCACTGTGAAAGCTGTGGGAGTCTGTGGCTGCCCTCAGCTTCAGTGGCTATTGAGATAGTCAGAGCAAAAGCTACTGGGGTCCTCTGCAGTGCAGAACACTGGAGACCATGATGGCATTCTCTGTATGTCTGATACTGACAACCTTTGACCTTCTTTGCTCCTAACCATCTCTAGACATCTCAGCTATGCCAGTCTCCCCCAGCAATTTTATGTGTGTGGTTATTCTCCATTTTTGTCCCATTATGTTGGTACAGGTTCTTAATTGAACTCTTGGGCCCTCCCAGGACTATTTTCCTTCATAGATAGATCCCTGTATTTTGTGGGGGTTTTGTTGGTTTTTTATTTGTTGTTTTGGGGGGTTTCTTGTGGGGGGAGGCAGGAGGACAAACTCTGGTATCTCCTACTCTACCATCTTGCCAATATCATTCCCAGATGCTCCCTCACTAAACTAATTCTGAGTAGCTTCTAAGGAGATAGCTGACTACATGTAGCATCATGAAAAATCAACTCTCCTTTCTAGCCCACACATATCTGCCGTGCCTCCTATTTGAATTTTGTGACATGATCCCCCTTATTCACTTAGCTTCAATGATGGAGCACCGCCTTCTGGCTGAGAGGATAAAAGGTAGCCAAGTGAAAAGTCTCTACCACTTTACCGTACTTTCTATTACTGTATTTGGCACTTACAAAGTAGGACTAACCTTTAGACAACTCTAAATCACTTGGTCCTCTGTTCAACATTGTATCTTTTCAGGGTAGAGATTTCAAATTTTAGATTAGCTTATTATTGGATAAATTCCTTTTTTTCCCCCACAATTAATCTCAAGATGCAAGATTCATTGTCTTTGAACTATGTTATACAGTAAATTTAGAGCTCTTTGATATTTGAAAACATAACTTTTAATCATTGTTCTTCTTTCACAAATGTAGAGCAATTTAGGAGTTAAACTGAGTTATTCTAATAAGTTTTCAGTTCTCAAACCAGATAAATTAATTCAGAAGTTGTAGGCTTCTAGCTGTCAGGGAAAAAAAAAATCTATCACACACAGTGAAGATTTCTTTCTTTTTTTTAAATGATTACTTAATTAGTTTCCCTCATAGTAAAAAAAAAAGTCATTAGTCCAATTATAAGTCCCCTTGGTTCCAGTGAACTCTAGGATTAGATATGTTACACCCCCCTAGTTTTTCTATGAAAATAGCTAAAATATATTAACAAAGAAGAATGCAATACCTAACACATGACAAAAGGAGATGCAAGCTCTTCTTTCCATAATAAACTCCCAGATCACATTTTATGAAGGTATCAAGGGCAACAAATTGTTTTTAATATAATTAGGAAATTTCTGTTATCTGGCCCAAATTTGAGGTTTCTTTGTTCTTACGATATTTTATTTTATTTTATTTTTTTTAAAGATTTTATTTATTTATTTGACACAGAGAGAGAGATTACAAGTAGGCAGAGAGGCAGGCAGAGAGACAGGGAGAGGAGGAAGCAGGCTCCCTGCTGAGCAGAGAGCCCGATGCGGGCTTCGATCCCAGGACCCTGAGATCATGACCTGAGCCGAAAGCAGAGGCTTTAACCCACTGAGCCACCCAGGCGCCCAACGATATTTTATCATGTAAATGGGAGTGAGCCTTACCATGGATCTGAAAATGAAATTTTGGTCTCTTTGTTCAAGTGTCTCCTCTGAATACTGAAATTTCATGCACAGAAAATTCCCTGCTTCTTACATACAGGTCTTTGCTAAATGACAAATACAGTATATTTCGTGTAGGTGTTTTGTTGTGAAGGAATTTACAAACTTCATAGCATTCTGGCCTACTCATGAGTAACTGAAAGATAAACTATGAATCTTTGCCTCTCTAACTTTATAAAATTAGCAGTCTTTGATAACCTCTAAGATTCCCATTTCATATTGTATGTATTAAAATTGTTTGAGTTTTCTGTTCCCTAGCTCTTTTAAAAGATGAACAGATTTTCTGGGGATATATAATTATCATATTTCTTGTATTAAAATTTATATATGTTTATTCATTCATTTATTATTTTTTTTAATTTATGAAGCATATGACCATAAAAAGAAAGTCAGGAGGGAGATGTAAATACAGAGAACTTGTGGAACCTCTCTTTTATAGATTATTAAAAATAGGATAAATCACCATTGTAAAAAAAAATCATTATTATAAATAGTCACCTGCCTAAGAGACCAGAAGCCAGAGGTCCTTCTAGCTTCTCAGTGATCCTCTCTCCTAAGATATACATGTCCTACAGCATATGGCATTGTCTGGTTTGGGTTGAGGGAGACACATTTATGTAATATACACAGCTATCACAGAATTTGTTCATGGACTTGCAATAGAGATGAGTTAAGGACAAATAAAGCATAAGGAAAAAAGAAACAAGGTGTCTCCTACTGAAGTCATTTATGACCGGTCTTCCTGCCATTGCAGGTTTATGGAAAGATGGTGATGAGGTCTTATATATTTTCAGTCCAAATAAACATAAGGGACTTAAATTATGTAATGAGGATAGATTAGAATAAGAGATTGTTTTCTGATTATTCCAGATTGTTTTCTAATTGGCAGTGTCCAAGCTGAGTCTTACCAGTGGTATTATGGGAGGATTAGGAGAAAAATAAGGAGTGCCTGGGTGGCTCATGCTGTTAATTGTCTGCCTTCAGGCCAGGTCATGATACTGAAGTCCTGGGATGGAGCCCTGCATTGAGCTCCCTGCTCAGCGGGGAGCCTGCTTCTCCCTCTCCCTGCCCCTGGCTCATGCTGTCTCTCTCTCTCTCTCTCTCTCTCTCTCTCTTAAATAAATAAATAAGATCTGAAAGAAAGAAAGAAAGAAAGAAAGAAAGAAAGAAAGAAAGAAAGAAAGAAAGAAAGAAGAAAGAAGAAAGAAAGGAAAGAAAGAAGAAAGAAAGAGACCATGATATCTAGCTATTTCACTAGTCACTGATTTGAAGTTTCAGATAGGAGAAGTGGGGAATCTTAATGAAAATGAGTCAGGGATTATTTGTATATTTCCCAGCTTTGCTACTATCTCCTCTATTATTGTGCCTATTCTCCTTGCCTAAGAGGCAGTTTCTTAGCCTCTGCCTTTCTAGCTCATCCCATTGGACCACCTAAGCTCTCCAGAGAAGACTCAGTTCTGCATTAGGACTAACTAATCTGGACATAAGCAGATAGCCTCAGGCACATTTTACTTGATCTCTTCCTATGAAATTGAGAATCTTTCTCTCTCCTGGACCCTAGAGCCTAGAATTTCTATAGCCTTTATAGGATTGGAACTTCTTTTACCTTTGTCCTAGATAGCTCCTATACAGCCTTTTAAGCAGTATTCAATATAGGCATTGTCTCTTTGGGAAAGTCACTCCCCAATTCAGTGCCTCATCTTTGTCCCATAACACCAAGTTTATCTCTAGCATAGTTCTCTATGTTGATGTCATGTTTATTTGTCTCTCACCTTAGTCAATAAATTCATTAAATCCAGGACCAGGCATCTGTATCTGTCTCCTAACACAGAGTAGACATTAGGTACTTGTAAAGGAATGACTGGCTGACCAACTCTGAAATTGCCCTGGAATCACGATTTCCTCACACAAATTTTCAGGTCTAGCCTTCAGTTTGGACTCCTCCTTTCCTATCTCCATCTTGTCAAACTTCTTTCTAAGCCTTCAGTCCTGGCTTCTAAAGCCTCACTGAGGTTAACTAGTTGCCCAAAGGATAGTAATCTGCCTGCTGGACTATATTAGTGTCCAACTCCTGAGCTTTCTCAACAAATTCAGCCCCAATGAATGAGATGCTCATTGGAACTAGACTTGCCTTGCCTTTAAATGTAGCAGCAGGCATGATTTGGATCCCCTGTATCTCACTGCCTGCTCAAGCAAATGAATATTTATGGAGGATTTACTTTAGTCAAGTCTTTTACTTATTTTATTGTTATGCCATTTAATTTAATCATCACATAGCTTTATTGAAGAAACTGGGGCTCAAAGAGATGAGTTCATTTGCACAAATCACACAGCTATTAAGTATCCAAGTCTAAATTCTTAAGCAAACTGGCTGACTCCAAAAACTGAGCTCTTAATCAATTTTCTGTGTAGCCAAAGAGAAAGGACCTATGGAAAGCTTCCTCAGAGAAGCTAACAGGAGAAAGTCCATTGTTTCTGTATATTCTTTAGTATTTCCACTTACATCCTTTAGTATTTACACTTCTACATTTGGCTTTGTTCTTATTTTTAAGGTTATGCCCAAGATTCCTCATCAATAAGATAAATTTTTTTTTGGAAATTACACTTTCCATTATCTGCTTTTCATCTGTCCTTGGTGAAAGGCTATAATGCTAAGGATTATTTCAGAAGAATTATAAAACCCAGAAAAACTTGTTTTTCAAAACTTTTTAAGATGAATGTTTTCTTGATCAATGCTGATTAGAGCTTATTTTCTATAGCATTGAAAATACTTTTTTAACTCAGTAACAAGAAAATTTTGTTAAAAGTATTTACCAAAATGAAAGTGTCACTTTTTTTTTTTTTTTTTTGTCATCTGTTTCTATCTTACTTGTTGCTGTATCATTTGCTTCAGCTGCTATCTTTGGACCTAAATATTTTTGGTTCCACCTATTGCTTGCTTCTTTGTTCAGAAATTTTTATATTATCAGTTTGCTTAAAGGTTGGACTAGTTAATTTACTTGGATTAGCCATCTTTACTGATTATACAATTGAAGGTCTCAACAACAATATATGTTAAAAAAAGATAGGGCTAACTTCAAGATAGCAACAGCAGAGCATTAAAACAAGCATGGGGCCATTCTAAGCATAGGATCATCTGTGACTGCATAGGTTGCACATCATGGTGTTTTCCCTGGTTCTCAAATTTTTTTTTAAAGATCTTATTTGTTTATCTGAGAGAGAGAGAGAAATCACAAGTAGACAGAGAGGCAGCAGAGAGAGAGGGAAGCAGACTCCCCACTGAGCAGAGAGCCCGATGTGGGGCTCGATCCCAGGACCCTGAGACCATGACCTGAGCAGAAGACAGAGGCTTAACCCACCGAGCCACCCAGGTGCCCTCCCCTGGTTCTCATACAATTTCATAACTATTACTGAAAATATTCTCAGGAAAATTATCAAAATCACAACGAAATGAAAAACTGAGAGGAAAAAATCCATATATATTTATAATATATGATATAATTATAAATATATATTATATATTATAGTTATATACTATAAATATTATTATAAATATATATGAAATATTTTCTGTTTTCCCTAATTTGATTAGAATTGAATGTGGGGAAAGAAAGTGTGTTTAATTAAATAACGATAATAATGAATTCCACAGCCTCTGAAGCTATAGGTTATATGTTGCTAGAGCTTTGGAAAATTATTTGCATTGTTCATAGTTTATACCTGAGAAATAGGTTAAAGGAAATGAAAGCAATTTGAAATTTGTCCTTTAGGTTTCTACCTCATTTCTTGTCCAATCATGAGAATTATAAGATGCCTTCTACTAAACCTACACTAATTGTGACCAAAACACAAGCATATTGAAGGATATTTCTGGAAAGGAGGCAAAGTCATTGGAATTTCTCTGTTGTATGAATGCTGCATATACTCCATGATTTGCATACAAATTGTTCATGGAAAGAAATTAGGTTCTGTTTTGATTTAGTAATGGGAATTTGACACATAGTGAAAGAGAGCTCATAACAGCAATTTTGCAAGTAAAGGTTTCTTTAGAGAAAAAAAAGTAATCAGAGATAGTGAAGACTACATTATTGGCCTAGTTTAAATACTATTTCTGAGCGTGGTATTTTAGAACATTATATACTTTCAGCCCAGCAAAGAACCACTAGAGAATGAATAATGTATTTATTGTGTATTTAAAATTTATCAAGTATTGCCAAGCACAAAAAATGTATTATTATTGCATATGTCAGTCCTCCAATTAATCCCTACATTTATATATTACAGTGTTAGTAAACTGGACTGAGACTTGTGGTAAATACTGTAGCTTTGGTTCTCCCGGTGTATTTTTGACAAATATGACCGAGTTTTAGTTTAGTTTTTTTCTTATTTTAAATTGGATTTATAAGGAAACAAGATAACTTGCCCCATTATTATTGCTTTCCTAGAGGCAATTTTGCAACTATGATTATAAATAAACTCCTATTATCAAGTCTTATTTCCCAAAAGACAAGAAAAAAAAAATCCATCATTGGTTTTCCCTTGTGTGAGTTTCATGGTTTCTGGCAATATGCAGACCTTAACAGTTCATGTTCCTTGTTTAGACTTTTTATTTTTTTATTTATTTTTTTAAAGATTTTATTTATTCATTTGACGGAGAGAGAGATCACAAGTAGGCAGAGAGGCAGGCAGAGGGAGAGGGGAAAACAGGCTCCCTGCTGAGCAGAGAGCCCAATGCAAGGCTCAATCTCAGGACCCTGAGATCATGACCTGAGCTGAAGGCGGAGGCTTAACCCACTGAGCCATGCAGGTGCTTCTTGTTTAGACTTTTTAAAGTTTACCTTGATTTTTAGAAGTTTTCTTTTGTTAGTCTACAAGTTTTTCTTCAAGAACATTTAGAGTATAGAAGACATAAAAGTTGACTAGGGAAAAGCAAATCAAGTTGGTAAATATTTATTGATCATTTACTGGCTAGTTGTGATAGAAATTGAAAAAAGTATAAAATATAGCTTTAAATATCACCTGGGAGCTTTCAATCTGGTAAATAAAAAATTGGAACATAATATACATTCATTCTTTCATTCAACTATTCAACAGATATTTATTGAAGAACTAATAGGTTTCAAGATCTATGTTTGATATTGGTAATTTAATCATGAGCTGAATTATATATAGTTCCTAGCCTCATAGAGTTTGCAGTCTAGTGGAAAAGACAGGAAATCAAATAATCAGACAAACACACATAAAATTGCCACTGTGATAAGAGCTAGGAGGATCACCAATGGTGTCATGCCTAAAACAGGGTAATTTGGTCTCCCTTCTGCTGTCTTCCCCTCAACCTGTTCTGACGAGGCAGCCTGAGTAAATCTTTTAAAATGTGTATCAGATCATGTCACTCCTCTGATCTGCACAGAGCCTTCCGTGCAATTCAGAGCAAAAATACTCATTTTCTACATAACTATAATCCCCACTCTATTCTTACTCATTCTTCATCAACCTTAAGTTCGTTGAACATACCAAGAATGCTCCTGCTTTGGGACCTTTATGCTGCTTTTATGTCTGTCTATATTGCTCTTAGTAACTATCTTACTTTCTTATCCTAAGATCCTGGTTCAAATGTAATTTTATCAGTAGGTTCTTTCCAGATCATCCTATTTTGAACTGAAACCTCAAAACTCTGATATTCTAATCTCTTCCCTCCTTTATTTTTTCTAGCATTTACCACTATATAACAGCCTATTGTTTATTTACTTTGCTTTACTGTCTGTTTTTTTGTACTAAAATATCAGCTCAAAAAAACATGGATTTTGTTGTTGTTTTCTCTCCATTATCCTCAGTTCCTGGTACAGGGCCTACCTGGCACATAGTAGACCCACAATTAATATTTGTGGAATGAATATGTCAGTAGTCATGGAAGTTGGGAGAGAATCTCTGAGGAAATGATAATTTGGCTTAGGGCTCAAGGATCTAAGTAGATGTTAATAAGGTAAAGAGAGGATAGCTGAGATGGTGGCCAAATAAGATGACCCCAGTCTGGTCTTGTCCATGGAACACAAGGAGATAACCATCAAATCATTCTAAATACCCCAGAAATCAGCCTGAAGACTGAGAGAACAAACACCACGATTGAAGGGGGAGAGGGAGCCTCATCGAAGAGGCTAGGAAGGGCAGACAGGTGGTTTGGGGGAGAAAGGGATCAGGACTCCTGTGGAGGAGAGGGAGCTGCAGTCACAGAAGCAGGAGAGAGAGACAGAGAGCAAGCAAGAGAGAGAGAGAGCAAGAAACAGGAGCACACAGGGGAGCCCACAAGGAGAACATTTCCCCAAAGGCATTTACTGGGAAAAAGAGAGGGGCTGAGTTTTGTGAGTTCTTTCAGCCAGTGGGGCTTCAAGCCTGGAGTTTGAAAAGTTGGCGCATTTGGCTGGCCTAGAGCCCTGAGGGCTCTGCCCTGCTCCTGCAGAAAAGGCAGGCAAACACTCCAGGGACAGGCAGCGTGGGAACAACTATCTGAAGAGTGCCTGTAGCACACTGCAGGGACATGATCGGCCCTTCTTGGAGGAGTTGCAGAGAGATAGTATTCCTGGAGACACCTCTCTGGGCACACAGGAGCCCACTGGCGCCATTTCTTTCTGCGCCCCTCAGAAGAAACACAGATGCACCAGCAGGAGGCAGTACTGGGCCGGCAGAGGCTGCCTCACTCGCTTCCACCAAACCCCGCTTCCCTGCACTCTAGTGAGACTATCTTTCCGGGTCAAGCTCACATCAGTCCCAGCGCAGTGAGACCCTGGTCTTCTCGGTGAAGACCAGCACAGGCCTCTGCCCACATCACACCCCTAAAGTCTGGAGTTTAAAAAGTCAGTATGCCTGGCTGGCATAGAAGCCGCAGGACAAGGCGCTGCTCCTAGGGGGAGCCGCGGGCAGATGGCCTGAAAACAGTGATCTGGAAAAGGTCTGAGACACACCTGGGGGAGATGATTTGTTCTTCTCAGAGTGCTTTCCTGAAAGGCAGCAGGTTCGGAAACTGCTCTCCAGGGACAAAGGAAGTGGCGGGTGCCATTTTCCTCCCCTATCTGTCGGCATCAATGCAGGGCCACCGGACAGACGGTCTAGGTGCACAGGGGAGACACGGGCTGCCTAACCCGCCCAGGCCAAGTCCCATCTCCTTGTGCTCTGGTGTTCTGCCCTTCTCAGTCAAGCTTGCCTCATTCCCAGTGTGGCAGGCCCCTTGCCAGAAGAGTTGCAGGAGCCCAGCACATACCTCAGCTGGTGACTAGAGAGTTCTGCAGGGCTGCAGTTCTAGTGCAAGTAGCATCAGGTCCCATTTCACAAGCAGAGCAGAGCACACCTAGTCCAAACAGGCCACATTCCAGCCAGGGACCAAACACTGTCCACAGCAGGCCAGGGGAGCCTCTGCAGATGACGGGCCTGAAGACTAGAGCAGCCAAACCACAGCAGCAGAGTGCACGCAGCACATACCAAAGATGCTTTATGTGCCAGACACCAGGCACTACATACCCTCTTCTTCATAAAGCCCTTTCTCTCCAGAGTGGTAAACAAACAGACTTTTCTTGCACCCAGAAGAAGGCAGGGACTTAGACAGAATGCCAAGATGGAGGAATTCATCCCAAATGAAAGAACAAGATCAAGTCATGGCCAGAGATCTAAGTGAGACAGATAGAAGTAACGTGCCTGATGGAGAATTTAAAGCAACAATCCTAAGGCTACTTACTTTACCAAAAAGATAAAAGAGTTTAAAAAAATCAGTCAGAAATGAAAAATACAATAACTTAGATGGAAAACAGGCTTGTTGTAATAAACACAAGGATGGAAGGAGCAGATCTTTCCATCGACACTTGGCAAGCCTGAAGGGAGTGGCATGATCTATTCGGTGTGCTGAATGGGAAGAAAACTCTGATCACAAGGGGTTAAGATTTCTTTTTTTTTTTTGATGGTTGAGTAATATTCTATTGTCTATTGTCTGTATATACCTTATCTACTTTGTCCATTCGTCTGTCAATGGACATCTGGGCTCTTTCCATGGTTTGGCTATTGTGGATGTTGCTGCTGTAGACATTGGGGTGCAGATGCCCCTTCTGATCCCTATGTTTGTATCCTTTCAGTAAATGCCTAGTGGTGCAGTTGCTGGCTCATCAGGTTAGCTCAATTTTTCACTTTTTGAGGAACCTCCATACTGTTCTCCAGACAAATGCAGAAATCAAAAGACAAAACAGAGATCATAGGGGAAGGGAGATAGAATAAGATAAAAACAGGAAGACAAACCAGAAGAGATGCTTAACTATAGGAAACCAACTGAGGGTTGCTGAAGGGGGTGAGGGGATGGAGTAATTGGGTGTTGGGCATTAAGTAGGGTACTTGATAGAATGAGCACTGGGTGTTATATGCAACTTGGTGAATCACTAACCTCTACCTCTGAAACTAATAATACACTATATGTTAATTAGTTGAATTTAAATTAAAGGGGAAAAAAAAGAATGGGAAAAAACCTGCAGCCAAGAAGACTCTATCCAGGGAGGGCACCATTCAGAATTGAAGGAGAGATCAAGAATTTCCCAGACAAAAAAGCACTAAAGGAGTTTGTGACTATTAAACCAGATCTTGTGAATTATTATTGTCAAATGGTGCTCTTGTGAAATATCATTTCCCATTCTGTTCCTTTGTGGATGGTAATTATTTTTTGTTTTGTAGAATGCATATATTTTTCCATTACCTAATAAAATTTTTCTCTATATAAAAAAAAGTGAAGAGAGGAAGAAGTATTAATAGTAGCAGTGATAGTAATAACAATTACCTTTAGTGCTATGAACTTAGTTTACATATATTAACTCTGAATCCTTAAAATAACCCTCCAAAATATGTGAAATCATTATCTCTAGTTCACAAATGAGAGGTTGAGACAGAGTTTTCCAGGCAGAGGAAACTGTACTTGTAAAAGCTTTCTGACTGTAGAAAATATGGCAAGGAGACAGTAAGAGTGTGTATTGGAACTAAGAGAGACCTAGGGGATGTGGTGGGAAAAGAAGAAAAAGGTAAGGGGCATGGTAACCAAGGGACTTATTCGTAGTGTGACAACATATTTCTGATGTCTCAGGCAAGTCCTGGTCTATACCTGTTGGCTTGATGTAACTAAGCGTAATTTTTATTCAGAATTTCCCTAGATTGGATGATGAACTCAGTTAAGGAGTTCTGTCTCCTAAGAGTAATGACAAGCCATTAAGAAGTTGTAATGTGATCAGAGTTCCATTCTGAGAAAATAACTTTGGTTGAAAAGTTAAACATAAACTAAATGAGAATTTATGCAGGGAGATGTATTAAGAGGCAATAATCTATAATGATTGCCTGATTGTGGGAGGTATTAGTAAAGATGGAAACGAGAACAGAGTTGCAAAATATTTAGAGAGTAAAATCAAATTATTTGGGTAAAGGGTTACAAATGAGGGGGGTTTAGGAGAAGATGCTGTGAACAAAAACTTCTAGGTTTTTTCTGTAGCTCTCTTGTCTTAGGTACTCCGTTTTATGAATTCTAGCCACCTTGGCTTCTCCAGACTAGTCTCTGTTACTGTATATTGGATGCAAGATGAAGTCTTAAAGTAGCTTTTTAAAAAATACATATTAGTAGTATCAGTAATATGGGGAAGGTTATCTGTAATGAATTCCTTTTATGAGCCTCAATGTGACTCTAAAGTTATCAGGATATTTAATCACGTCTTGATAATTAATTAGTTCAACGAGCCTAGAGGTGTAAAGAGATTTCATGAAGCAAGTAAACTTTGATGTAGATTTTAACAAATAGTAGAATTTGGCAACCATATGTTCTATGCTAGGTACTGTTGAATGATCAAATATGTTTGAGAGATAAATGAATGAATTGATTGATCTTTTTCTGTTTAGCAAACTCCTACTTCAAGTCCCAAGTCTACATTTCTCCTCTATAAAATCTATCTTCCCCTGACTGAGTTTGTATTGTACATTCTTTCTTTTGTTGTGATACCCATACTTTATCTCCATTAAATCCATAATTACCTTATATGATAATTACTTCATTTTGTTTCTTCCACTAACCTATATCTCGCTTTTGAGCAATTAATTTATCTTTGACCCCAAGAACCCAGCAGAGTACTTAGAACACCTAAAAATATTTGTTGATGTGAACTGTTGCTTCTCTTTTAATATTCACAAGTAGACAGTAATGTAGAAGTCGGTTCTGACCTGGATGCTTTCAGTGATGAACTGAGAGGCATGATAATATATTAGCTAACTATTGGTATGCAGAAAATTATCCCAAAACTTTGTGGCTTAAAACAACAAACATCTATTATTTTGCAGTTTTTGTAGTTAAGGAATTTCAGGGTACTTTAGTCGGATCCCCTGACTTAGGGTTTTTCACAAGGTATCAGGTAGGGCTCTAATTATCTCAAGGACCAAAAGGGAGAGAATCCACTTTCATGCTCATTCACATAGATGTTAGCAGGCTTAAGTCCTTTCTGGCTGTTAGCCAGAGACATCAGTGCCTTGCCATGTGACCCTATGCATAGGAAAGCCCACAGTAAGACATCTGGCTCCCATCAGAGGGAGAGATGGAGAAATCTAAAGTAGGCAAATAAGATAAAATCACAGTCTTTTTGTCATGTAATTTTGGAAGTGACATTCCATAAGTTTTGCTATATTCTTTTCATGAGAAGTGAGTCATTAGGTCAAGCTCAGACTCAAGGAAACTACTTGACCTCATGTATACCCAGTACTACCTATATTTTCTCCTAGACAGTAACAAATAAATACAGAAATGGATTCATAGAGAGTTATGTATTCTGTATGAAAGATATGGACTCTGTTAACCCAGGAAATTTGGCCAAACTCATGTTCTTTGGACCACTCTTCTCCCAAGAGCAGAAGATCTAACAAATAGATGTGTTGGCAATTTTATTCTCCAAGAGCTAGCAGCTATTTTTTGTGGAACAATGATTTCCGGTATACGTTCTCTGGATGTCTAAGGTTCCAGTGGTAACTCAGAGGTCATAAAGGGAGAGAGGGAGGAGTGTTAGGGCCATGCCCCCTACCACTGTGTGCCACCCAACCCAATCCTATCATGTTACTTATGCTGAATTCTGAGTTCATAAATACAAATTTGAAAAAATACTGTTTAAAATGTCTGAAAGCAGGGGTCCTAGAGCAATGGTTTCTGGCTACAGCAGTATAGTGTAGTGTAGTGGTTAGGCCTGCAGACTCTGGAACCAGCCTGCCTGGGGTTCTTTGTATCCAGGTCTGCCATTAGCTAGCAATGTGATGGGATTTAGAAAAGTCTGGGCTTGGGCGCCTGGGTGGCTCAGTGGGTTAAAGCCTCTGCCTTCGGCTCAGGTCATGATCTCAGGGTCCTGGGATCGAGGCCCATATCGGGCTCCCTGCTCGGCAAGGAGCCTGCTTCCCCCTCTCTCTCTGCCTCCTCTGCCTACTTGTGATCTCTCTCTCTCTCTCTCTCTCTCTCTGTCAAATAAATAAATAAAACATTTAAAAAAAAAAAGAAAAAGAAAAAAAGGNATCTCTCTCTCTCTCTCTCTCTGTCAAATAAATAAATAAAACATTTAAAAAAAAAAAAGAAAAAGAAAAAAAGAAAAGTCTGGGCTTGAGTCCCATCCACAGTTATTTCTTGGCCCTTTCTGTTTCTGAAGCCAAAACTATTTGGGCAGACTTGATACTTTGCTTCTTTTTATTTTCACTGTAGCCTTCTATTATTATCCTCGCTGTATTTATCTTAGTTTAACATAACCAGTGGAATGGTTAATGCATTTACCATCATTATGCCTACTGTTTTTGTCCTAATAATAGGTCTTTGACTAGATGATGTGTATTCTTCGTTTAATAAACTCCTTCTCTAGAAAGAAAATTGTCTATAATTGATTTCTATACCTGTCAATGCTTAGTGTTTCATAATCAGTTAAAACATTTTACAACTGTGGTTTTACCAATTTCATTGTATCTCTTATTCTAAGTTATTGCAGACCAACATTTTCAATTTTATTGTTAAATAAAAAGCCTGTAGATTGCAATTAATTACCCACATCTGCTGTTCTAATATGAATTAAGGTAGTATCTTACAGTTCATCTGATAGTGAGTTTTCTGGATTAATTGAGAAAGCTCACAAAGGGAGCGCTAAATATTTCAAATGTTGTGCTTGCAATCGGACTAACCCTTGACCCTGAGACTTAACCGTTGATGCTGTCCTCTTTGTTTTTATATTCCAGCTACTGGAAAATAATCATTGATACATAATTTTTTAGGAGGATTCTTATTACTTATCCTTGTCTAAGAGCCAAAATCTTTATGTGTTCTTTCTTATGTTATATTAGTTGACTCCAACTCACCTTCAAGGTATAATTTAGAAGTTGGTTTTTCAAGGGGCACCTTGGTGGTGCAGTTGGTTAAGCATCAGAACTCTTGGGTTCAGCTCAGGTCATAATCTCAGGGTTGTGATCTCAAAGTCATGATCTCAGGGTCATGATCTCAAGGTCCTGAGGTCGAGCCCTGCCTCCAGCTCTGCACAGGGTCTGCTTAGAGTTTCTGTCTCCCTCTGCCTCTCCCCTCCCCTCTCTCTTTCTCTCTCTCTCTCATATAAATAAATGTCTTTTTTAAAAAAAGCTGATTTTTCAAGTGGAGGCAAATCACTTGTTTTCAAAATGCTTTGGCAGAGGAATCAAAGATGGAGGAACAGGTGACTGGGGCTGGAGAACAAAAGTCATGAGAAAACTGGTTGTCAGGTGCTACTTGCCCTTTGTGGTTCTGATGTCTAGGGTGTCTGCAGTGTGGAGAGGAATGTCAGTGAGAGAAGCCTAACTGGTACTACAATTTTCAAATCTCCACGATCAGAATATAGTGAAAAATGTTGGGCCTTTGGCAAGCTCTATAAGTAAATCTCATAAGAAAAAAAATTATGGCTTTTGAAATACATAGAACATGATATATTCATAACATAGTAAATGTTGAAAGCCTGTTTTCTCAGCCAGAGATTTTAAAATAAGACCCTTACATAAAGAAATGCTGCAAATATATATATACATATATATTTTTTCTTCATATATATATATATATGAAGAAAATAGCACAGCAAGATGATGATTAGATGGAAAGCTTAGAAAATGTTGTCCCTCTTTTCTTAACACTATCTCTTCCAGGGACTTCCTTAATAAGCATTCCTTTGTTATCTTTTTCTTTCTTAGATGACTTTTTCCTTTGCTGGCTCCCTTTCTTATCCCTTTTTAGCAGTAAATATCCCATAAATATCTCCTCTTACCTTACGGAAGTGATGTTATCTCCTGGCTTCAATTATTACTTTCATAAAATGATACACACCACTTGTATCTCCAGCCTTGACCTCACTGCTTCTCATTACTCTTCTTCATTCAACAGCTTTTCTACTTATGTTCCCATCATTTCCTGAGAAGTGATACATTTATATAATTGATGAATTATTTTTTTATATGTATATAAGTTAATATATCCTTCAGCTCTGTTTCTACAACTTAAGAATATGGAACTTCCCTTTAATTTCTTTGATAATATTATCTTGTGGAATCATTTTCTAAGTAATTTTCAGACCAAATTTAATTTTAACCTGAGATAATAAGAGAAAGATCACATAAGAGAACCTCATTTCTGTGACAGCCTGAAGAAACTATTTTCCAATAAGTTTTTGTACTCAAATATTTAATTAGAGATATGTCAGGTAAAAAAAAAGTCATTACAAAAATATTCAGTGAATGTTATAAGTGAAAAACTCTGTGACTACATGATAGAGAGTTCTCACCTAACATTTGTAGTGGATGTTAAGAAGTGAGTGTATATATTTAAAAATAGAAAATTTTACAGAAAGCAGAGCATAAAGTAAAAAGAAGTCCTTATTAAATCTAAAACACATGCTACTATCTGAAATGTTTTCTATATAATATAAGCTTCAATACAAATGGACAAGCAATTATTGGTATCTTTAATTAACATAGTTTTGGTAGTTGTTTGAAAATTTGAGAATTATGTTCACATCTTGATTGAAGGATTGGCCTCAATCGAAACAACTTGTGGTGTTGGATAAGAACAAAGTGAACTAACTTTGTGTCTTTAGGATAAATACCCAGTAGTGCGATTGCTGGGTCGTAGGGTAGCTCCATTTTCAACTTTTTGAGGAATCTCCATACTGTTTTCCAGAGTGGCTGCACCAGTTTGCATTCCCACCAACAGTGTAGGAGGGTTCCCCTTTCTCCGCAACCTCGCCAACATCTGTCGTTTCCTGACTTGTTGATTTTAGCCATTCTGACTGGTGT
>LNAC01000350.1:660508-833065 GCA_002007465.1 Ailurus styani | reverse complement strand
GTGGGGGGTAGGGAGGGAAAAATAATGAAACAAGATGGGATGGGGAAGGAGACAAACCATAAGAGACTCCTAATCTCACAAAACAAACTGAGGGTTACTGGGGGGTGGGAGGGTAGGGATAGGGTGGATGGGTTATGGACATTGGGGAGGGTTTGTGCTTTGGTGAATGCTGTGAAAGATGTAAGCCTGATGATTCACAGGCCTGTACCCCTTGGGCAAAGAATAAAAATAAAATTTAAAAATATATATATATATATAAAAGAACAAAGTGAACTGCAAAGGGGAATTGGAAGAAACTGGCAATTACAAGTGATTAATCTGGGAGGCAGAATCTGTAGGTAATGTTCCCACTTCCTAAATTCATGAAGTAGACAAAAGTTTTATCTTGATGCTCATCTCCCCTAAGAGGTTTCCTCCTTTAAACTCATCATTTGTTAACAATTTCTTATCATCTCTCACCAGTCCTCTTATATGCCAAGTCATATGATTCTACCATCTTAATTATCTCTGAAACCCATTCTTCATTTCTAAGCCACTACTACTACCTCAGTTCATTTGATTCTTAGCTTTCTCTTTTTAACTTACTGTTAACTGATTACCCTGCTTCCAGTCTTGCTCCCTCTTCAATCGATTTGCTATACTATTACTAGAAGGGTCATTTTAAGGTGCAAATCAGAATATACTTTACTACTACTTAAAATCTCTTGGTGAGTTCCTAAAAGAAAAAATTTTAAGAAAAATTCTAAACTTCCTTCTATAGTATATAAGACTCTTTAAGATCCCTAATAAACAACTACTACTTAGAGTAAATTTTACTTCATTTGTTTTTCAGTCAACTGCAGTTACATAGCCAGGATCATTCTTTTTTTTTTTTTTTCAATTTGGGAAAATCTCTCTTTTTAAAATTAACATGTAATGTTTATTGATTTCAAAGGTACAAGTCTGTGATTCATCAATCTTATATAATACCCAGTGCTCATTACATCACATGCCGCCCTTCATGTTCATTACCCAGTTACTGCAACCCTCCTCCCCTCCAGCAACCCTCAATTTGTTTCCTATGATTAAGAGTCTCTTATGATTTGTTTCCCTCTCTGGTTTCATCTTGTTCTATTTTTTCCTCTCTTCCCCTGTGATCCTCTGTTTATTTCTTAAATTCTACATATCAGTGAGATCATATGATAATTGTCTTTCTCTGATTGACTTATTTTGCTTAGCATAATAAATACCCTAATAAATACCCTGTAGTTCCTTCCACATCATTGCAAATAGATTTCTNTTTTTTTTTTTTTTGATGGCTGAGTATGATTCCATTGTGTGTGTGTGTGTGTGTGTGTGTGTGTGTACACACCACATTTTCTTTATCCATTCATCTGGGCTCTTTCCATGGTTTGGCTGTGTGGATNTATCAGTGAGATCATATGATAATTGTCTTTCTCTGATTGACTTATTTTGCTTAGCATAATAAATACCCTAATAAATACCCTGTAGTTCCTTCCACATCATTGCAAATAGATTTCTTTTTCTTTCTTTTCTTTTTTTTTTTTTTTGATGGCTGAGTATGATTCCATTGTGTGTGTGTGTGTGTGTGTGTGTGTGTATACACACCACATTTTCTTTATCCATTCATCTGGGCTCTTTCCATGGTTTGGCTGTGTGGATATTGTTGTATAGCCAGAATCATTCTTACTGATATATTGGCTGTATGAACATCTCTGAAAATCTTTGAAGAGTAACATCTACAAAGAGCTATATCTTCTGCAGGACTGTATAAGATGGCAATGAATTGCTAACTGGCCACAAATAATAATACACATAAGAAGTAAAACAGCATGAGATAGTATGGTGCTTTGGACTTCCATAGACCTGAATTTAAACTTTGGTGCTTTTCCTTACAAGCTGTATAATTCTGAATTCCATTATTCTTATTTTTAAGGTGAGGCCATTAATAAAATTCCATGAGATTGCTATAAGCATTACCTGAACAGATATTCTATTTAGTTCATAGATATCCTCAAAGTACACATTCAAGAAATATTAGTTCCTTATGCCTTCTGTTGCTTCATTCACATTAATAAGAATTAAAGCATAAGTGTCAGAGATCAATGTAGAGGACTCTATCACCTCAGGGAAAAAAACAGTGGGAAATAGAGTAGAAATAACGTAACAGGATGAACAGTTGCCGAAGGAGGTAGATTTTGTGTTAGAGGAAGTTGGGAAAAAGCACATGCAACTGGAGGTGTGTGTGTGTAGTAGTAGTAGTAGTAGTAGTAGTAGTAGTAGTAGTAGTAGTAGTAATAACAGTAGTAATAATAGCAGCAGCAGTCATAGTAGATGGAATCAACCAGAGAATGTATACTGCAAAATAACTAATAGCTCCCAGTTATTGAATAGTTATCGTTATGTACCAAGTGTTGTGCTAATTGCTTTGCATGTATTAACTCAATACAAAAGAATTAGAGCAGAAAAAGGAAATCAAAGAGAAACACAAGGAAACACTTGTCAGTGAGAAAACAGCAACACTTAAGAAACACTTAAGAGATGAACAGAGAGTCACTTCTATGGAGGAATAATATTAAGTTGGCAGAGAGGTAGGGAGCAAACTCAAAGACTGCAACGTCAATCAACCTAAGGGAGGGTAGGATCTTAAGGAGCAGATAAATAGTAAAGTAAATATTAAAATAAGGAAAGAACTAGGGGCACCTGGGTGGCTCAGTCGTTAAGCATCTGCCTTGGACTCAGGTCATGATCCCAGGGCCCTGAGATCGAGCCCTGCATCAGGCTCCCTGCTCCCACTCCCCTTGCTTCTGTTCCCCCTCTAGCTGTGTCTCTCTCTGTCAAATAAATAAATAAATAAATAAAAGGGGGAAAAAAGGGAAAAAACTGAAAAGTATCTGTTGGAATGGGCAATTGAGAGGCCTTTGATGTCATTTTCCACAGAAATTTTGCTGAGGCGATGAGGTCTGAAGCCAGGTTGTAGTGGGCTGAGGAATGAATAGGAGGTGAGGAAGTGTGGACAAAAGGTATCTAGTTTTAAAAGAATATTGTCTATAAAGTTTAGGAGTGAGAGAAATGGTTCAAGGGGACACAACTGAGAACTGGGTTTTGAAATTTAGAAATGGAAATAATTAGAAAATATCAAATCTAAATCAACTTGCATATTAATGTCTTTGGGATCATTTTGAATTCATGAGGCATAAACTTTAGAAAACATTTTCCTCTATTGTAAAGAATGCTGCTATAAATATAGGGGTGCCTGTATCCTTTTGAATTAGTGTTTTTGTATTTTGGGGGTAAATATCCAGTAGAGCAATTACTGGATCATAAGGTATTTCTATTTTTAACTTTTTGAAGAAACTTAATACTTAACAAAATAATCAGTCAGAGAAAGACAAATACCATATGATTTCTCTCATATGTGGATTTTAGGAAACAAGATAAATGAGTAAAGGGAAAGATTGAGAGAGACAGAGAAACCAAGAAACAGACTCCTAACTAAAGAGAACAAACTAATGGTCACCAGAGGGGTGGTAAGTGGGTGGATGGGTTAAAAAGGTGATGGGGATTTAAGAGTGTACTTGTGATGAATGCTGAGTAATGTATAGGATTGTGCAATCACTATATTGTACACCTGAAACCAATATAGCACTGCACATTAACTGCAATTAAACTTAAAATATTTTAATTTTAAAAACCTAAAAATTAAAAATCATTTTCCTCTAAAGTTTCACTACTACAGATTTTCCAATAAATGGCAATGGGTATTATCCTTGTATAGACTCATGGTTCTGCTCTCTGTAAGTCTTAGTAATAAAAGTTAGGTAAAGGTATACAGAAGAGAAAATTGTGGCTTTAAATAAACTGCAGATCCTGAGGAAAACATTAGTATAAGCATACATTTGAGGAAGACAACAAAAAGTCATAAAAATGATATATCACTTAAAGCAAAGAAAATCTTAAAAGTATAGGTATTTATTGAGCATCTACTAGGTAGAAGACACTGTATTTAATTTTGACAATTTCAACTGACATTGATTGCCATTTTATCCCTCTCAGAATTTACTTTATTCTAATTCTCTCCCATGGGACATTTGGTGCCTCTTGATATGTCCTTTATTTTCTTCATTGCTATCAATGACTTTCATAATATGAAGAATAGAAGGGATGCTAAATGGTACCAAGTCAAATAAGTTAAAGTCATATTATAGGAGAAGAATTCAGTAAGCGAGAACAATAAGGGCCTTTGCTCTTACAGACATTACTTTTAGAATCTCTGGAATTGTAAATGATAAGATTTGACAGTTTTAATTATGATTAAATTCCAGTGAAAAATAATTTTTAGTGAAGTCCCAAACTTATTACACTTCACTGGCACAAGTTTAGAACATGAAAAAAGTTTAAGATTTTATATAATAGTGGTTTACCCACAGTGATAATTAATGGAAAGATTAAGTTGTGAGGACAAATAGTATAAGCATCCAGAGAAAGAAATGATCAATATGGTGAAGTATTTATAGGAACTTCTCATGAAGAACATGAGCTTGACCTTGAGACTGGTTATATGGCATGCAGAGAAAGAAAAGGGAGGCTTTTTAGGAAGAAAGAGCAGCATATATAAATATATATTTAAATACAACCTGAAAATTGAAGACACTCCACTTGGATCTTTTGATGAGTCAACTGGTAAATAAAAATATATGTAAAGTGTAATATATATAGTAATTCCTACTATCAAAATAAGGAACTCTGATTCATTTTCTGTGCTTATAAAACAACTACTTAATGGAAACTACTTTTTGGTGCTTATCCTTCAGTCAGTAAAAGGTACGTAGTTACTAGACCATATTTTAATATCATTCCTTTAATAATAATAATTATCATACTGACATGTATGTCAGTTATACAAATCTAATAATACAGTTTATTTCCTTAAAGAACCTAAAGATTATAAAGATATCCTTTCTGTGATAACTTTTTCTCTACTCTACAATTTCATTAGTAGTTTTGTTAATGTTTTTGAGGGAAAAAGATTAAAACTATGTATTTTATGAAAAAATCTTAAGACAACAGATTTTATGACCTGCAAAAATCTTAATGAGATAACGTGTACATGTAAAACTCTTATCACAGTTCCTGGCATGGAACAGGCACTGGGGTTTGCAAAAGGTTAATTTAATATACTCAACCAATGAATTGTTGAACACTACATCTGAAACCAATGGTGTGCTATTTGTTGGTTAATTGAATTTAAAAAATAAAAAATAAACAAAAAAATAAGTGATCAATAAATACTTGTTGAATTGAATTATTTAAAATTTCTATCATATAATTGGGTCTGAATTACTAATATTAAATTCCCTTATAACTAATGATATGTGTGTTTATAATTTTTGCTAGAAATATAGTCCAATTCAACAATTATTTGGATGCCTATCATATACTTTGCATTGTGGCAAATAATTCAGGCTGTGACTTTATGGGGCTTCATGTAGTAGAAAGAATGTGAAATTGTTTTACCAACTTTTTCAGGTTTTGGAGAAGGGAAGTATGGATAAAAGGATAGATATATGTTCTAGCCTAAATGTTAATACAAGTGTATTTGTCTTAGCTAAATGATAGTCATATTTGTACATCACAATACATTATATTCCCATAGATTGCTTAGAGATACCCTCTCCATGATGACTCTAAAAGAAATAAAAATCAATAAATGCATTCTACTCATATAAATAACATATGACATTATTCAAATAATTTCAATGTACATTGCTCTCAATGGTTAAGTATTTCCTTGAATTTTAAAGCAAACTAAACAAAGCCTACCTTTTAATAATGACTCTGTGTGGTTTCATTAAGACTTACATTTTGACAGTTTCTCAGAAGGCCAACATTTCATAATTAATGTTAAGCCAAAAAGTTGACCTTCTGAATGACTGGGTAAGTGCAGATTCAGAAGGAAAAAAGTTTGCTTTGGACCATTTATTGAAGCCTAAGAGCCATTATCTTTTAGAATCAAAGTAAGTTCTGGAACCATGCCTAAGAAATTGGCTCTATATGTTAATATTTAAGAGTCCCTATTACAATAAAAATGCATGCTGTCTACTTTACTCTATGCTATATTTAAAATAAGAGAACTTGTAAAAAGCTTCATTTACTTGATCATTTGTGACCTTCTATAAAGGTTCCTAAGATTGAACTCCCAGGCATATGAAGTCTAAGATACCAAGCGATTTATATAAATGGCTCTGATATTCATTTCCAACCTGAGCTTCTACTGAAAATGTCCTCTTATCTGAGTTTGAGTCAGTTAGTTCATTTACTTAAAGATTAGTGTTAATGAGATCAAGGTCACACAAGGGGCCTGATGGAAAGAAAATGTTTGAAGTCAAAGGGTCCTAGATTTGAATTCCAGTTCTGCCTTTACTAGCTGTGGGAACTCAATTTATCTAGCCTCCTTGAGGCTCAGTTTCTTCACTTTTAAAATGGAAAAGTAGTACCTATCTTTCTGTGTTTTGGGGTGAAACAGGACTTCCAATTACCATTTATGCACTTAGTGCAGGGTCTAACACATAATATGCCCTCAATAAATATTAATGGTGTTTTAAATTTTTTATTAGAAAATCAACTCACTATACACATTACATATTCTATGGATCACTAGTTAGCAATACCCAAATACCAGCAAAAGTATTGTTCTGGGAGTGTACAAAAGCCTATACACCTGTATGTGATGTGATGTGTGTGTGTGTGTGTGTGTGTGTGCGTGTGTGTATAAAGATTTATTTATTTTAGAGAGAGCACGCACGTGCGTGCACACGTGGAGGGGTAGGGGCAGAGGGAGAAGGAGAGAGAGAATCTCAAGCAGACTCCCTGCTGAGTACGGAGCCCAAACTGGGGCTTAATTTCACAACCCTGAGACCATCACATGAACCAAAATCAAGAGCGGGATGCTTAACAGACTGAGCCACCGAGGTGCCCTAACACCTGTTTATATTTTTGAAACCACCAGAAATTTCAGATGTCCTAACAAGAATTCCTTATCTTTTTTAATCACTAGATCTACTCCTGAAATTAACATTACACTATATGTTAACTAACTTGAATTTAAAGAAAATCTTGGAGAAAAAAAATTTTAATTAAAAACAATTTAAAAAAATTAACTGTATCTTTAACTGAAAGAACATATCCAGCTGCTTTCGATCAATCTAATGAAAATTCACAATCCTTTGATCTTATAAATGACCTTCTTGGCTAGCTAGAAAAAGTAAATGAGCAAAGGAGTAACTATGCCCAAACTATTTGAAAAGCCTGTAACATTAAACTCAGTCCTTCTATTATCTCTAACATATTGTCACTGATTGTATTTTATCTTCTGATTTTTGTTCAATATTAATCATCAAATCCATCAAAAACATAATTTTGATTATTTTTTCTACTTGTATATGGAGTTTCTTTGGTAAGAATTTCAAATATCTTGGAACTATAGATGTTGCTTTGTTAGTAGAAGCTTTTTCTCAAAACCGTCAAAACTCAGCTTTATTGTGGGTCCACTATCAAGTGTGTTGAGCTTTAAATCACAACTTTATTCACAAGCTTTAGAGAGTCCCCTATTTTACTGCTGCTCATGGATGGTGTAAATATTTATTTAGAATAGTGATTTCATTTGAAAGACAGGAATAAAAATATGAGTGAAATCACTCTCCAAACTATTAAAATTTGATATTTCTTATTAATTTTTGTTTCAAAATGGAAGATATTTTCCTAGTAATACAAATCGTGGTAAAAATTTTGAAACAGAAAAATATGACGTTCCCTTATAATCTCACCTTATATAGCTATTTACTACTAATATTTTAATATATTTCCTCCCATCCTTTAAAATTATAAATTTATATACAGACATATGTATACATATTCATAACTATACATAATATATATATATAAAGATGTATGTGCTTATTTAACTTAAAGGTATTTCATAGACCCCTTTCCAAGTTAACAAAAAAGTGATAGTTTTGAGAACTTATTTAATATCGTTTCCACAAAGAACATTACATTTTTCTTTACTATTAAAATGTTTCAATAAACATCTTTGTACTTTAAAAAAGAAAGAATTCCTTATCTTTGTATGACAATCAGTTGTAATGCTGATTGAATAAATTCTGAAAATAAGCACATAAAACAAAACAGTTTTAGTTCATACATGCTCAATAAATTGTATGTTGATACATGAATAAATGGATGATTGAATGAATAAACTATTTAAAAACACAGAGCACTCAGAAACAAAGCTTGAGGCAAGAGACTAAAGATTCCGTGCTGACACTGACTTGCTCCATGACTTTGAGAAATTTCCTACTTCCTTTCATTTTCAATTTCTTCCTTCTTCTTCAGTTTCTTCATCTTTAAAAAGTAGGGGTTTGAAATGTAATGTCTGCCCATGGTCCCTTTACAGTTCTAATGGACTATGATTCAAACAGGAAAGGAAACTTGACTGAGGAGGCAATTGGTTTATTGTAATAGAAGAGGTGTTAGAACATAAGTTCTTTGAGCTTTTAGATCTATCTTCCTGTGTTGTCTCCTAAGTCTAACAGAGTTTTGAAATTTTTCCCAAATGTATATTATTCGATCATGTGAAGAATAGACAATCCATTAAAATCCACAATAAAAATGAGCATATCTGAACGAAATTATTCCAATCAATTTTCCAGAGAAGTGAGACTTAGAAATAGGTCTTTGGGAGGAGAAGAAATTTGAAGGGCTAGCAGATTTGTTACAATGCATAATTTTCCACGAAGATAGTTGGCCAACAGCTATGTTGTGTTTTTCAGTTGCTCATTCAATCATTCATTCATTCATTCATCCATCCATCCATTCATTCATTCATTCAACAAATACTTAAGGAATGATTACTATTTGCATAGCAACAGGCCAGCGCAGGATTATAAAGATGAAGCTGATGTACTTTGTCCTTAAAGGATTTGTTCTTCAGTACAGATGAAAAGGCATGCATACAATTTTTTTAAGTGTTCTATGTTGAATGAAAGAAAGTTATCTGAGATTTATGAAGAAGGAAGACAATTTTCAGCAAGTCCACTGAAATCAAAGAAATCTTGGAGGAGAAGGTATTTAGCTTAGGTTTAAATACCTGTAGATTGGGCAAAAAATAATTTCTGGCTGAGGAAATGATGTGAACAAAGACTCAAAGGAACAGGAAATGGAATGCAGTTTTACTACATAATTAAGTTTATGAAAGAGAGTAATGGGAAATTCATTTAAAAAGAATACTGTCAGATTGAGAAGGTGTTTGAAACCCACACTAAGGGGTTTGGTCTTCATTTTCTAGACAAAAACAAGCCATCAGAGGTTTCAGAGAAGGGAGATGGAACAAAACTCTTTCAGGATGGTGATTTCTGAAGAAGCATTGTGCGTGGTTGTTGTAAAATGAGTTTTGATAGGCGGATGCCCCAAATCAAGGTCTTAACTGAGCTCTCTCTCTTGTCCAGGCTACTGATGTCCTGCTGCAACATGGAGCTAATGTCAATGTCCAAGATGCAGTTTTTTTCACTCCATTGCACATTGCAGCATACTATGGACATGAACAGGTAAGTCTGACAGCATATTTCCAAAGGCTGGGGGACATTCCAGGCTTTTGTTGAGCTGTCTGCCCTAGCCTCAAAGAAAGAATATTTAAGATATCTTTTGAATTATTTTTGCCATATTCTCATCGGCTCCACCCTTGAGGAGCTTATAGATCCTTAAAAATACTACATCTGCCAAGTTACTCATTTTTACTGACTGTTTTAGTACCTAAGGGAGGCAGTAGAGTAAGTATGCAAACCCAGGAATCAGTCAGCCCAAATTTGAAAAATTCCTAGCTTTGTGATCATGTGTAGGTTATATCATCTCCCTGATCATCAGTTTCTTCATCAGCAAAATAGAGAAAATATTAATAGTACCTAGCTTGTAGGATTGCTGATATGATGAGATATTAATTTAAATTGTTTGGCAAATGCTTAATAACTGTTACTATGATAACGCTGTGACAATAACAATAAAACAAATCATGAACGCCGTCCCAGGACATAAAAAAAAAAAATGTGTGTTTCAGAAACAGAGTTTCTTCTTTTCTACTGTTTGGGATTTAGTAGACTGCAAATATGTTCATGTTTTCATTTTCAGAACCTGTGTATATCCTAAAAGGGACTTTGGAGGTGTGATCAAGTTAAGAATCTTGAGTTGGAGAGATTATCCTGGAATTAGCTGCATAGACCTGATGTAATCACAAGGATCCTTATAATAGGGAGCAGGAAACAGATGTGACAATAGAAGCAAGAAGTTAAAGTGATACAAGAAGGGGTCACAAGCTAAAGAATGCAGGCAGCCTATAGAAGCTGGAAAAGTGAGGAAATGAAAGCCTCCAAAGGGAATGTAACCTGCCAACACCTTGATTTTAGATTTCTAACCTCCAGAACTTTAAGAGAATAATCTGTGCTATTTTAATCCAATAATTTTGTAGCAATTTACAACAGTGGGAAACTAATACATGGAATAACCTAGACTTTTTTTTTAAAAAAAATCACTATATGTGCTTTAAACATAATTTGATTTAAATACATAATTATATAACAGGTAATTATTTATAAAATAATTAATGTAATATCCAATATCAAGTATGTTGTAATAAAGTAACACTATATATATAGAATGTTTTAATGTTTGCACTGTGCCTTCATTCAATGAATAGTTTTATTTGACCTTCACAACAACCAGATGAACTTAATAAGAGTTACAGTGTGAGTCATCTCATACTCTGGCACAAGCATTTTATATGGATTTTTTTTTGTAATTTTTCCACAATCCTAAAATTAGTTGTTATTTGCATCTTCTTGTCAATAATATACATGTCAGTGATATACATGAGCTCACTTAGGTCAGGTGGCAGGCCAGAGTCACGCAGCTGGTTAGAAGAGCTGAAATATGTATTCAGGCCTAGCTGATCCCAAAGCCTAAAGTTACTCTGTTTTACTTAAGAGCTTCTTCTCCTTTTTCTATCAGTGAAACAAATCAGAAAGTCCAGGAACTTTGCTTAAATGGTGGGGCTATTTATTCAAGGTCAGGTGCTCTACTCCAAAGCCCATTGATTTTTGTAAATTTGTAACAACTTTATTGAGATATATTTCATCAATTTCAGCTGTACAATCCAGTGGTTTTTAGCATATTCAGAGTTGTACAACCATCACAACAATTAATTAAACAGTTATTACCCACAGAAGCAACCTGCACACATTAGCACTTCCAACTTCTTCCCAATCTCTTTCTTCCAGCCTGAGGAAAATACTAATATACTTTCTATTCCTATAGATTTACCTATTATGGAGACCTCCTATAAGTAGAGTCATACAACATATCGTCTGTTGTGACTGACTTCTTTCACTTAGCATAGTGTTTTTAAGTTTAATCAACTTTATAACATGTATCAGTACCTCCTTGCTTTTTAGTGTAGAGTACTACTTTGTTGTATGGATGTGCCAGATTTTATTTATTCATTCATCAGTTGATGGCCGTTGGATATTTTTTCCCACTTTTTGGCTACTATGAATAATGCTGCCTTGAACATTCAAGTTTTTTTTAATTCAAGTATAATTAACATACACTGTTATGTTCCTTTCATGTGTATGACATAATGATTCAACAGTTCTATACGTTTCTCAGTGCTTATCAGGATAAGCGTACTCTTAATCCCCTTTATCTATTTTACCCATTCTCTCCCTACCTCATGTACAAGGTTTTTTTTTTTTAAAGATTTTATTTATTTATTTATTTGACAGAGGGAGAGAGAGAGAGAGATCACAAGTAGGCTGAGAGGCAGGCAGAGAGAAAGGAGGAAGCAGGCTCTCCACTGAGCAGAGAGCTCAATGCGGGCCTCTATCCCAGGACCCTGAGATCATGACCTGAGCCGAAGGCAGAGGCTTTAACCCACTGAGCCACCCCGGTGCCCGACAGGTTTTGATATAGACATCTGTTTGCATTCCTCTTGGGTACATCTAGGGGTGGAATTGATGGCTTATATAGTAACACTATGTTTAACATCTTATGGAATGGCCAAACTTTTCCAAAGAGGTGGATGCCTAATGATTTAAAAACGACATTGTCTACAGAAAAGAAAGCCCATGTGGCATACCTCCCAGGACAAAGTAAGTCCATTAATTTTTAACCTTAACGTATTGAAAGACAAAATTTTTATGTGCCACTTTCAAACATCACCATTTAGCTAGCCTTAAGAAACTAAATAGAACGAATAAAACAGAAACACATGTCATTGGATAATCAAAACTTAACTGTTCTTTTGACATCCTGTTTTCACTCTTCCTCACTTTATATCTCTAGATCTCTAGTTTTACTCAATTATGGAGCAAAATTAGACCTTTTTGCCTTCATAGAGGTCATGCCATTGTGCTGCCTGAGGATTCCAAGTTAAAAATCAAACTTACTTGTGTCCCTGTGCTCTTCTAGTTACTGTGCCTTTATTTCTTTGCTAGCTAGCATATGCTTGGACACTCTCAGACCCGTGAAGCGTGACCTATAGCTAGGAAAGATTTCTCATTTCATTTGATGTGCTGCTCAGAGTGCACTGGAGTGTACTGGAGAGCTGGGCACTGAAAATGCTTCAGAAAGTACAGGGTCTAAAAGCCCAGATGATGAAAAAATTTTCTGACTTTAGGCACAGACCGGATGTACACAATGCATGTGATTTGTAGAGTCATCCTCTTTGGTGATTAACCTCCTCTCCCACAGAAATATAAAGAGCTATTATACATGTTGGGTGGAGAGCTAAGTTTGTTTACTTTCCCTGAATATATAGTCACAGTCTTATAAAATTATGCTAAAATGTGGATGGCCTTTTTGTGATAAGGGACTCACTTTCTGTTTGCGAAGACAACACATAAGTAATTTATGGATGCTATTGTCATTTGCTAAAATATGCTGACAGGAGAATGGTACATTCAATATATAAATGTGCCTAATGTTCCATGTTCCTTGCCATTTGTTTATTTACTTATTTTTAAGTGGAAGAGTAGATGTTTTGTACCAAGAGCAATATTTCCTAGCTATATAATAATAGTGCTTAATAGACAATCGATTTCAAAGATAGTTTAAAGCCGTCCGTTATAAAGTCACATAACCAGAATTTATGGAGTCTTTGTAAGTGGAAATATCTGCTTAGGAATGCACGGTTCTTGAGACTAACTTTTACTGTTCCAGTTTCTTCTGAATTAAGTATTGGTCTGCCCATTAGCCAAGAAATAAAGGGATAAAGAACACACGTTCCACATTGGTGCTACCACTTCTGCTAACATTTATTGAGTGCCAGGCACTTTTCTAAGTGCTTTACATGTGACAACTTATTTATTCCTTATAACAACCCTATGAAGTGGAGCTATTGTGATTCCCATCTTAATAATGAAGAAACTGAAGTTTTGAAAGGTCAAATAATTTATTAAAGGTGATAAAGCGTAACTTCAAAACCCTTGTTCTTTACCTACTATATTCAATAAGAAGTTTCCTGACATCCCACACTGCTAATTTTTGCCAAGAATTTCCATCAAAAATGTACCAAATACTTGAGATGTTTATTTGCTACCACATAGAAAGTCAAAGGAGTTTTATAGTTTGAATTCACTTTTATGATAACACCTCAGTGGTCATGAGGTCAGTTTAGTGTTCCTCCCATAACTGTTATTTTGATGGCACAGATTCATTCTAACTTACCTCTTGGGATCATTGTATTGAATTCTGAAATGGCCAGAGACAGTGTCAAATTTAGAGAAATTATTTGGAAGATTATAAGTGAATAGGTAAATAATTTAAAGAAATCTTATAAATTACTTGAAACAATCCCTGAAAGACTCCTAAGTTGTTTAATACTTCATCTCTCTCTCCCTTTGAATGTGGATCTCAGCTCATTGGGGAAGATGCTGAGAGCAAATGCAGCTATCTCCCATTACTCACAAATCCAGAAAAGAACCCAGAACTCCGGTAGCAAGATGATCATCTGTGACCCATTATGCATGGAGTTGCTGTGAAAATCAAGAATCAAGTAAACACGGCTGGCTCTGGCCAGAAGACTTTGAAAAAGATGGTTCAGGGAAGATTATGGGTGACTTTAGGGGGAATAATTTATGTACAATGAAGAACTAACCCTGAAATTGCTCCAGTTTTATACTTCTTGTAAAGTGGTATAATAATAAATTTCTTATTGTTTGGACAATCGAGTTAGGATTTTCTGTTATTTTCTGGTAGAAATAATCTAAGAGAAAGCTTTAATGATATGTCTTCCATATTTTTGAAAGCTTTGCATTATTGTTTGACTTTTGGTACTAATATCAAATGAATGGATTCTTTAGGTATCTCGCCTTCTTTTGAAATTTGGTGCTGATGTAAATGTAAGTGGTGAAGTTGGAGACAGGCCCCTCCACCTAGCATCTGCAAAAGGATTCTTTAATATTGCAAGACTCTTGATGGAGAAAGGCAGCAAAGCAGATGGTAAGATTATATGTTTAGAAGACATTTGCTTTTTTTTTACTATATGTGCATTTTTTATTTGCACTTTCCTTATTTATTAGAGAATATTCTTGAAGCTGATTAATTGCATATGCTAATTTGTTCCACAAATTATAATTTATTATTTTTAATTTAATAATTAAATCTGTATGTCAATCATTTTATATATATTTTAGCTCAACTCTAAATATATTAGATGCTTCAATAAAAGTAAGGGGTTTTCTTAGATAAATTATTCTCATTTTGTTATTTTTCACTAGTCTTTTTTTAATTGAGGTAAAATTTGCATATAGCAAAATTCTCAAATCTTGAGCAAATGTTGACTTAAGTGAATATTTACTATCCATGCAAAACCACCCAGATCAAGATATAGAATATTTTCATATGAAAAGTTGAACTCTGGAAAGTTCCTTTGTGCCCTCTTTCCAGTAAATAGCTTTAATCACAAAAGGTAATCAATATTCTGGCTTCTATTGTCATAGGTTAGTTTTTTCTGTTCTTGGAGTTCAGTACAATTTGGGACTGCCTTCTTTTGATTGACAGTATTATTTCAACTTTTATCCATGTTTTTGCATTAATTATAGTTTGTCTTTTTTATTGCTAAAGTTGTATGAATATTCCACAATTTGTTTATCCATCATCCTCCTAATGGATGCTTGAATGTTTCTAGTGTTTGGCTTTTATAAATGTGTAGATGACAGAAACATTCAATTCTTTTCTGTAAACATGTATATTTATCTCCCTTGGGGAAGTGTGCGTGTGTGTGTGTGTGTGTGTGTATTTGTTTTATGCACATGTTTAACTTTTTTGGAAATCTGAAACAGTTTTCCTAAGTGTTTGTACTATTTTTACTCTCACAGCAATATATGAGAGTTCCAGTTGCTCCCCATATCCTCCCCAATATTTGATATTACTATTATTTTTAGTGCAACAGCATTACAGTGTGATCAGGCTGGGAGAGAAAAAGTTTTAGCACATACAGAAAGATTTTAAGATATGGTTAATAGAATAGAATTTCCCACAACTTTTAATATTAATTATAAGATTAATTTTGGAAAATCAATTAAAAGTAGAATGTTGAAAAAAGTTATTTCTTTCTCTTTCTTTTTCTCTTCCTTACAAACTTTATTTTTTGACACAAATTCATTCGGAGTTACATCTTGTCATTAAATTCTCTCAGGCACATCCAACATTCTTCCACTGACCCCCCAAGAGACCTAATTAAAAGCCCAGCTGTAAGAGCTGCTGGCCTTTGCAGCAGAAACTATGCACATTTACAAAAGGACAAGGTTGTCAAAGCTCTCAACTGCCAGTGCCTTGGTCCAAAATTGAGATCAATATTCAGTTAATAAAGCTAATCAATGTTTTCACAAACATGTAAGGAAAATGTAAAGGCTTCGAGAGATATATATGGGAAGAGGCTGGGGCAGTTTCCATGTTAGAAAAAGGGCCATTATATTTTCTAAAGTTTGAGAAACATAGTTGGTGTCATTTATAAGCCAGTATACAATAACTGAGGTATTTTTTTCTATAGCATTATCATAAATAACCTGTGTTGTCAGGATACAAGGAATGCTGTTCTTTAGACTTTGTTTAAGCAGTCTCTTTGATTTTGTTGGTTTGGAATAGGCAAAGGTACACCTGTATGAACCACTGAACACATAATTGTGTTTTTGAAACTGCCTCACTCTTCCAAAGGGTCAGGAACAGCTCACTTTTTTCCCTTTATTATCGATGCCAACCTCAGCTTTTTATTCCTCTGTGCAACTCCAAAGCTCAGTGGTGTCAAAATGAGTATCATTGATCAGCATGTCTCCAGGATCAAAGTTCTCTTCTACAAAAGGCATTGAAATGTATACTGCACCTGTATTCCCCCTACATGCCAGCATCATATGATATAATCTTCAACCCTTTCTGATTCACACAAGCTCTACATGCTTTCTACTCAATCATTTAAAATATCAAGATACAGCATGACTCAGATTTTTATGTATTTTTATTTCCTTCTAATACACACTTGATATTTAAGTCCCTTTTGTACTTCAACCAATTGCAAAGAATAAACCAGGTCTGTTGTGTTACTGGACACCGTACTAGATTTAGTATCAGCTAGTTCATTTATTCCAAAGTGTAGCTAAGCCTCCAGATGATTTATTTTAGATCTGGCCCTTGCCTGTGGTAAATGGACATAGGAGGAAGAGTGAATTAATGACCCCAAAAGGGACACAATGCGAAATCTGGTATTTACAGTGTGTCTCCATGGTAACAGAATGTCACAAATGAAAATAAATTCAGCCTACGAAATTAACCAAAATGTAATTCTGAAAGCAACCTCTTCAGTTCAGCATGTTTGGTAGACTGACCTATTCAGTCACATACGTTTCAAGTCTCTAGTCTTCTTCTTTGTACCACATAGAAAAATGAAAAAAGGAGAACTATAATGCTTATTGGATGAGATTGAAAAGGTCAAAATATTGCTGGACTCTGTAAGAAGAAAGTAGTGACCAAGCCTTCATAACTTATCATTTTAATAAAGTTAAAAATGGAAAATTTTAAATTCAGGATTTATTAATTTTTTGTCATCTATTAAATGCTACAGTTACTTTGACATAGAAATGGATATTATATAAAGTCACAAAAATTTCTAGGGCTTGGCCAGGAAGAGGAAGTGTTTTATTTCTAAAACTGTATCTTGTCAGAGCTAGTACACAGATTTGTTATTGAAAATGTATTTAAGACACACTTGGGACTTGTTTTAGAGAGCTAATGCGAAGTGCTTACCTTGCTGGGTTACTATGGGAATTTGTACTTTATCTTTAAGATCAATAAGCAGAGATAAACAAGGAGTAGTATCCATCCACTCACCCAGTCACTCAATCTTTCTTTCAAAAGACATTACTGAACACATATGCTCTTCAAAGTAGAGGACTAGGCACTAAATATTTTCCTAATAATGACTTACATCTATTTCTTTGCTTGAAATTCTTCTTTAACTCTCAATAAAATGTGAAATTAGAGCAAATAGAATACCACTCATACATTCAGTTTCCCTCAGATAAAATATAATAATATATACATTTTTTTGTCACTACACATTAATCCAAGACAAAACTAAGTAGAACACAATGGCTAAAGCAGAAATATAGATGTGTATATATAAAATCTATGTCTGATCCAGATCTCTCCTGGATTGTCCCTTCGGGTGGTATTTATATCTTCTTTGATGAGAAGAACGTCTAGGCCACTGCAGGTAATTCATCAAGTAGATAATCTACTTTGAAGTCTATTGACTCAACCAGAGAAGAATAATGTTGGGTGGGGCCAGGGATGGCCAAAGGCAAACTATGAATTAGTGGAAGATTGTGCGGCATTCTGCTTTACAATGCCCCCTCTGGACCTCAAGAACTCTTACGTGACCTCCAGTTGCCCTGGGCTCCCTACTGTTCTAAAGCACTGACTCATGGTATTGACTTTCCCTGGCTTCCAACAGAATGTGAACAAAGGAGAAGTATCATAAAAAGAAATATAATCAAAATAACCAGGAACATTCTTCTGAAGGAAGGATGTCCTTCTGAGCCACTCATTAATAAAAAAGATTCAAAGATTTATTTTTCAATAACGGCCTTGGAAGGAGAAGTTCAGTGACTTTGTTAAAGATTTCCCTTTGGCTTAGATCTTGCAGGACAATAAAATAAGAATCATTGTCTACAAATATAGCAGCTACAAGACCTGTGTTCATTAAATGTTAAATGATGATTGTAACAACAGTAGTAATAAACTACTTGCACATTTTTTTAAATTAACTATTACCTTCCCTTTCTTTTCCTTCCTATATACCCTTTACTTTTTTTCTTCAATTCTTTTGATTCTATGGGTAATTTTTATTGTAGATACATGTAAGAATGTGAATAAGTGGATTTGTTAAGGATTCTTATTTTCTATTTTGAATTCTATTTTCTATAGATTAACAAACTAATTTTATTAACAAACTAATCAAATACAATAAATTGCTATAGAGCAGATGTTTCAGTTATTTTAGTTTTAAAAACTAAAGCACTAAAGCAGATCCAGAATTTAGCATCTTGGTGTTTAGTTATTCTGTCCTGAAATTATTGAATTTCCAACTAGATTGCAGGTTATTTGAGGGTATAGATGCTATACATTTATGGCATATTGGCCTTAGCCCTTAGCAGATTTCTAGGAGGGAAATTAGTGAAAAAGAAGAATAGACACTTTCCTTAAATGTCTAATGTGTGGCAGGCACCATGCTAGATACTTTCTGGTCATGATCTCCTTTAATCTTTTCAGCATCCCTGCAACTGTACTGTTATTATATCCATTGCCATTAATAACTAATCAGTATCTCCAATACTTAGCAAAGTGCTTGGTACACAGTGATCATTTTATACTTGTTGAGGAATGAGTATCAATCAGTGTTCTTATCCTTAAACATTGGAAACTAACTCTAAGCAAAAAAAGGATATATCGAAGTATATCAGTTAGAGCACAGAATCTTCCCCAGGAAAGGATGGAAAGCCAGATTTGGAATTCTCACAGTGGGGAACAATGTCCACAATCACAGCCCAAAAGTAGTCATTTGAAGACATATTGCTACTTCTAGGCTCACATGCCAACACTTGTGCTTCTGGCACCAACCATGTAGGGCACTGTGTCTGTGACTGGAATCACTACCACTGGAAGTTGGATGGAGCTACTCTGTTATTGGTACACTGCCAAAATAGATTAGGTTCTGCTTTTTTTGTGTCATCTCTTCTGATGTCAGAGTCTGACAATGTGTTGATTGGAAGAGCCCGTCAATAAGTATCCAAACCAGGGCACTGTTGCGAGTGAAGAGGTCACTATTAAAAACTATGCTAGGGTAAATTTTAAACCAGGACATATGGCCACTCTCTGCCAATCCTGTGCCCTCACTGCAAAGGAAGCTTGGAGAACATATTTTCAGCTCCTATGATTAAACATGGTCTTGGCCTCTAGTCAGTGCTTTCAGTATAGGGAATTCCCCAAATGTCCAAAGGGGTTATGAGGCTGGCTGAGCCAAAGAGAGGACAGATGCCTACTCCTGAGTGAACAACTAGATGTTAAATAACTGTCTAAGGAAATATAATTAAGGAGGTCTGCCTCACTCTAGAGCTTGTCTTTTCATTATGCCATGCTGTGTATACTGTAGTACGATAATTCTCAGTCAAGAGTACACTCCTGTATAGTGTTGTAAACATACACAGTGCTAGGCCCCACCCTAACCTGTGGAACCAAATCTCTGGGAATGGTGCTTTAGCCAGGATCTGTAATTTTTAACATCTTACAGAGGAAAAAAAAATCAATTTAGAAGGAGATGCTTGTGGAAATAAGGCCATGAGGATCTTTTGAATGCTTATTAGTTTCCTGAACTATTCCACTGTGCAAGGTAGATTTGATTAGATGCATTCCATAGAATTTATGGAAGCTAGAAGAAAGCCTGTTTAATGTGGTAATGGGCAATAGAACAGAATTATAACTTTTTAAATTGGTTGCACTTAATTTCCATTATTATTATCATTAATTGGCAATTTCCAGGAGTCTCTCAGGCACTTAGAAAAGTTCCTGACACCACACATGAGAAGGCTCAGACACAGAGGATTCCAGATAACATACTTTTCCTTTCTTGTTAATGACAGTGAATGCTCAGGACAATGAAGACCATGTCCCACTCCATTTCTGTTCTCGCTTTGGACACCATGATATAGTGAAGTACCTGCTCCAGAGTGATAGTGAAGTTCAGCCACATGTTGTTAATATCTATGGAGATACCCCTTTGCACCTGTGAGTAATATGAATAGTTCCATGTGTCCTCCAGCTACACCACATGTACCTTCTTACTATTATCAAGATATTTTCTTTAACTCTAGGGCATGCTACAATGGCAAATTTGACGTTGCCAAGGAAATCATTCAAATATCAGGAATTGAAAGCCTGACTAAAGAAAACATCTTCAGTGAAACAGCTTTTCACAGGTAAAAGAATGTTTAAGTTCAATAGGCACTAAGGGTAGCTGATACCCTTCGGCACCTGAAGTTGTATACAAAAAGCAAGAATGGATAGTGGCAGATGTTGCAATCAGAGGGCAAGAGCAGAGGGTGGGCAGAGGACAAGGAGCCCAGGATAGATGCACAGAAGAAAAGGTAGAGGCAGATGCTGCAGTCAGTAAAACAGATGGGCCAGAGCCAGATGCTGCATTCCTGGCAGCAGCCACAAAGACAGGGACTGATGTTGCCAAGGCAACAGACATATCAACATCTGTAAGCATATTGCTTCTATTCCACTTCACTCTGCAGAAAGCTGCCAAAAGGGGCAGTGCCTATAATCCTCCTCCGACAAGAATCTCATTACCAGAATTCATCAGCTTCAAATGTGACACTTTTTTCCTTACCACTTAAACCTTATGTGCAAATGTATCTACCTATCTAAGACATCCATCTGTCAGCCTGTAAAAGCCTAGTCAGGGTGGCCACTGAGATACCTAAGAAGGCATTAACTCCTTTCTAACTGCATGAGAGTCCTTTACAGTATGCTCTAGAAAAGGAAGGAAAAGGTCGCTAAAAATTCAGAACCAGAGCTCCCTAAAATATCCAAAAGCAAGGCAGATGTCTTATAAAATTTGAAACCCTCATTTTTAACATTAAGTTACTATTTTGCTATAAAAATAAAAACATAGTACTTTGAATTTAATAAACCTTGAATATAAGATCATTTACCTACACATTACAAATTTCTCGGCTAGTTTACAACTTCTAAAAAATGTATTTGAGTCTAATTTGTTATTTATAGAGTTTGTATTGCACTGGTGACTGATAGAAATGAGGAGACTTTTTTTCATACTGAATTAATATTAAACTTATGTTTCCTGATAAGGCATCAATCTGTCCAATATTGCTTGGATGCTCAGATTTTTCCTATCAGAAAAAAAGATCAGCCAAAAAGGAGTTGAAGAAAGCTACCACTTATGGTGTAGTGAATATATGCCAGATGATTTGCACCCATTATCTCATTTAATCCTTATAACCAATTGATGAAGTAGGATTTATTATTCCTCTTTTGCAGATGAGAAAATTGAGGCTCAGAGAAGCTAAATAACTTGCCAAAGAGTCTATGACTAGGAAATCATGTATTAAATACCTGCCTGCTTCCAAATTCTGTGCTTTTTACATATCTTCATATTCTAATACCAAAATATTTTGTCTGTGTTCTACATGCTCTGTAACAGAACAGATGCAAGAACTCTTTAGATCATGCTTTCAGTCAAAAGGGGTCAGTGGAATTTCTCCCCAAGGATAATTGGCAGAACTGACATATATGGTTACTGGTGTCCTCTTTCTCCATTAAGTCATACTTGTTAAGGCTGACACCTCAGGCTAGTTTTCAAATCAATTTGCTACTCTGTGCACATAAATTGGAACCAACTATAATCAAAGGATGATTGTCACCTCCAGAAGAGTCTATGTGGCAAGTTTAGTGAAGTGAGTTAAAAGTATGTATCCAGTCGTTTTATTTTGTATAAGCCTGTGGCTACTAGGAATAATGTAGTAATATTCTATTCATTTTAAGCACATATTTATAAAAGAAACTCCTTTTATATGAGGAGTTTGCTCTGGTTCTGAAATTTTTCTATGTAAAAGTTACAGTACCTTGCAGTCAATAGAAAGCACTGAATACATTTCTGTTTTCATTTTCATATGTATATATACACACACATATATACACACATATACATGTGTATATATATATATATATTCAGAATTCATCAATTCCTGTAAATGGTTGCTTTGAAAATAATTAATGAGGCAGTTCCAACAATAGTACATTAAGAGTGTAGTGTTATGGGTCCTGCTTATAATGCAAATAATTAATGGTGATATGATCTATTGTACTGAGTGGTGGCTTTCTATTCACTCAATATTCAAGAATGACTTATTAAGGACTTGCCTTATGTTGGAAGTGGTAGGAAACCACTAAGATGACACCATCCCTTCCCTCCTTAAAGGAACTCTGTCGTAAAATATCAAGGTAATCAGAGATGTATCCATTATAACACAATATGATAAGTGCCATAAGTCTGAAATGACAAAGAAAGAGTAGAGATGGCAGTGAACTCAGCCTTTAGTTCATAAGACTTCATAGATGGAAAAACAGTTCAGCTAAAAGAATAATGTATTTTTTTAAGGAAAATAATGACATTTCATTAAAGAAAAAGGAATGCCAAGGTCATCCCAGGAAGTGGAAATATTAAGACTCAATGAACTACCTCTTCTAGAACCAAGTTTGGAAGAAAAAACACACTGTTTTTCTGTACTGTTCTACAAAATTCAGTACTTCTCTTCTGAAATACATGACACCAGTCATGTGTGAGTTTTCCCCACACCAAAAAATTCTACAATTTTCTGCAAGTATATATCCTACAATTCAATTCAATTCTGATACCATCTGCCTGGAGTTAGTGTTAGATCCCACAGGCTAAGGGCTCAGTCCCACAAGACTGTCCCCTGCTACTTCAGATGCCAATCACAAGTCCAGGTGTCACCTAAGTCTCTTAGGACCCTTCTGGGTTCCCCCATTCAGTTGTGCTGCAAAATGCCTAGGTCTTGTAGCAAAAATGCATGAAAGCCTTGCAATATTTTTCCTCTTTTTATGAAAAATAATTCCATGGGAAATATTTAATAATAAGATATTAGAAATTTTATACAACTTCTTATCTTGAAAGCCCAGATTTAAGGAAAAAAAGAAAGAAAGAAAGCCCAGATTTGGTAATCTCAGAATTATATTGCTATATGTGCTTATTTTTAATCACTTCCTTCTCCTTTCTCATTTCCTCCTTCTCCCTACTTTGTTTTTTTTAGCACTCTCATATACACAATAGCATCTGGAATTGCCTGTGTGAATCAGAGCTGTATTCATTTTTTAGGGTTACCATAACAAAATACAACAGACTGGATGGCTTGAACACCAGAAATTTATTTTCTCACCATTCTGGAGACTAGAAGTCCAAGATCTTGATGTCAGCAAATTTGGTTTCTTCTGAGGCCTCTCTCCTGGGCTTGTAAATAGCCACATTTTCCTTGTGTCTTCACATGATTGTCCGTCCCTCTGTCTGTGTCATCTGTGTACTAATCTTCCCTTCTTATAAGGACAGCAGTCATATTGAAATAAGGCCCATCCTAATGATTCCATTTTAAATTTAAATACCTCTTTAAATTGTACCCCTTTAAATACACATTGTGAAGTTATAAGAGTGCTAAAACACTTTAATTTGTGGGGCACACAATTCAACTCATAACAGAAGTCTTTTCCTTTTGTTGTATTTTTGCAGTGCTTGTACCTATGGTAAGAGCATTGACCTGGTTAAATTCCTTCTTGATCAAAATGTCATAAGCATCAACCACCAAGGAAGGGATGGGCACACAGGTAAGACTTTGGTGAAGCATCACCAGTTTTTGATGCATATCCATGCTCAAGAACAGTGATGTGCTCAGAGAGAAGGGGAAAGACAGAGTGGTCAACCCTAATGAGGAGGGATGTTTTAATCAGTGACATCATTTAGAATTAATAGTGCATGGTGACAATAAAAAGCAGACTGACTTTTGGTCAGTTTCATGATTGTGGTAAATTATCTACAGTTGCATCTATTATGGCCCGTACTGGGAACAGACTGACCAAACTGCCTGTTTTTCTTGCTGCTCAAGAAAAACACTTGTTTTGGGTCTTTGTTCTTGTACAAAGATACAAACATGTGTTCTTGGTAATTTCAGTGCATGTAGAAATACTAAAAATTGAGCTAAACATAAGGCAACCTATCTAGAAGATCAACTAGAATAGAATACATCTTTTGCTTAAAGTATGTTTTTGCTGAAAATATGTTGTGTTTGCTCAATAATAGAATTAATTCTTTATCAAAGAAATCTATCTTTGTATCTCTGGCAACAATGTTATGATATGGTAATAACTGTCTTTTGAAAACTGAGGTTCAATTTTCCTCTTTTCTCCTTTCATACTTTCATTCTATTATAGGATTGCACTCTGCTTGCTACCATGGTCACATTCGCCTGGTTCAGTTCTTATTGGATAATGGAGCTGATATGAATCTGATAGCTTGTGATCCCAGCAGGTCTAGTGGTGAAAAAGATGAGCAGACATGTTTGATGTGGGCTTATGAAAAAGGTATATTTTTCATCATTGCCTCTCCATAGTGATGCATTGAACTGTGTGCATAGATTATGTTAATGCATTAATAATTCTTTTACTTGTATGACTTGTACACTCCCATTTCGTCTGTAGATTATATTTGACTCTTTGGGAACTTGATCAAAGAGTCAATAGACCATCACTAGGGAAGACATCTCTGGGGCTGCAGATGAGCTGAAGGCATTCTTGATATTGGCACTTTGAAAAGGGAATGAGCTATAACAGTCCTAGGTATTAGAGAAACAAAATAGTGATATGTAATAATAGTTACTTTCTTAGAGTAGACATAGAGCTAGACTCTATCTCTTATACAGGGGAATTTTTATGTGGATTCAAATTATTTTAATGAAATAAATACAAAGAAAGGGAATATTTGTTACATCTGATCTTGCTAACAATGCCTGAACTAGAAAAAGTAAGGGAACCAATGATTAGTGCATATATGTAAACTTACGTGAGTTCAAAGTAATGAAACTTTGGACATTGATGTGAGAACACCTGGGTTTAAATCAAGCTGTGTTCTTTGATTTGGGGCAAGTCATCTATCCTTGCTGAATTTCAATTTCTTCTGAAAGAATGAGGATAATAACAGCTCCTACCTACAAGATTTTAAAGGTTAAATGAGATAATATATGCACATTGATTACAATACTGACTGGCACATAGTAAGTACCAATAATTGGTAGTTCAGTCCTGATAACAGTGGTAATAGTAGTAGTTCAGAAATAGAGATGATCAATAATGAGCTTTACATTTTAAGGGAGAGGAAACTAGAAATAATCGAAGGTGAAATAGCCCTTCATCATTGTTTTAAGATACAGTGTACCTTATCAGTGAGCTCTACATATACACATAAGCTCCTATGAAGTTTAAATTTTCAGGTGAAATGGCAAAGTATACATTGTCATTGAAATCAGAGGGTTACAACTAAATACTGTAAAATATATCAAACTTTGCTCCTGTCTGTTGCTGTGTTATTAGGATGTTTACAAAAAGAAGTGTTCTGTTTTTAAATGCTAGAATCTTAGATGTTCATACGAAAAAAGTGTGGAAGATTTCTTAGGCTACCAATTTGATCTAAAAAGTTTTCTGCCTGAAGTGGGACATGAAATTCTATCAATTAAAAGAGAGATGGAATTTGATAGCTAGAAATGGGGAGTTGTAAGCACATAGAGAGAAAGAAAAATATAGACCTAAAGACTATTAGTGAAAAAATGATTATAGGACTTACTTTAACAGAGACATGTAAATAGACATGGTAAAGTAAGGAATGAGTTGGATGAAGCCCTATTATGTTTTATGCTTTTTTTTAGTATTGTATAAATACGTATGTACGTGCACACACATTTGCACATTATATAGCCCAATGAATTGTCACAAACTGAACTCACATCCAACATCCAGCATCCAGACGAAAAAACTGAATAAGGCCAGCACCCAAAAACCACACTTACATTCTCTTCCAGTCATTCCCCGAAAAGGTACCACTGCCTTCTTGGAGTACAGATTAGCTTTGCCTCTCTCTGTACTTTATACAAATGGAATGTCATGGTATATACATTTTTGAGTCTGGCTTCTTTTGACCAACAATTTGTGAGATTCACTCATATTATTTCAGGTAGTTGTACATTGTTCATTCTTGTTATATAATGTCTTGTTATTATACCACTATTCATTCTACTGTTTAAGGGCATTTGGATAATTTTTAATTGGGGACTATTAAGAATACTTTTGCTATTAACATTCACTTACATGACTTTTGATGAATATCTGGATGCATTTCTGTTAGGTATAAAGACCTTCCAATTTGTATAAAATAAATTCCAGGTAGTTCTGTATTTGAATATCAGTTAAAGAATCTTACATATTCTGAAGCCTCGGGAGGGCTTACTAAGTTCTACTTACTCATCACATTGTATTTACTCAAGTGATTCTCAGACAGTGTCTCTCAAGAAACTTGAGTTTCAGAGAAAGACTGTTTACAAAGCATTAGTCTTCCGGAAGACAGCTCGGATATAGCTACTGTAGCTAGCTCTTCACAGGGGTTGGCTTTGTTTTTAGTTGACTGAGAGTGATGGTTGAAAACTGGCTTTAGTTTTATTTTTAATGGAATTCTGCACTTTAAGAAACAATGAATCATTGTATAAGTTCCCAAGGTTTCCTACCAAATGACAATAACAAAAATCTTTTAGCTTAGAGGATTTACCCACTGGTCTCTGCAACATCTGCCATACTTGTCACCCTTATTTGTTCAACTAATGGGCTAGGCATCAGTGTTGTATTTCGTTATTGCTATGAATTTTAACAAATTGAATGTTAGTACTCAAGAGACAGATGGATGCTTTGCATATGTTCTAGAGCAGAACAAGTCAAAACCAACAAAATGAAATTGTTGCTATTTTCTCTTGCTAGAAAAATGTTGCATTGTTTTCATGTGTTCAGGGGAGATTGAAATATTGAAATATTGTCAGCAGTGCACTGTCCCTGTTTTCTTTGAATAAAAAAATGCTTTCCTTTCTCCCTCGGAGAGGGAGTCCCCAAATTAACTGATGTGGCATACTAAGGATTTTCCTGAGCAACTTGGAGATAGAGTTGAGGAAACACAAACTTCATTTGAAGTTCCTTCTTTATAGGATAGAGATGTTGTAGAAATGGTCCAATCATGGTTTATCCTGTACCTTGTTCTCTTCTTGGAGACATAAACCAGAAGGGAGCTTCGTAGCCAGGGTCTGTTTGTTTAAAAAAGAGTACTTTTGGATGTGCCAAATTTATTTTTTTTTTTATTTTAAGATTTTATTTATTTATTTCACAGAGGGAGAGAGATCACAAGGAGGCAGAGAGGCAGGCAGAGAGAGAGAGGGGGAAAGCAGGCTCCCCGCTGAGCAAGGAGCCCAATGCGGGCCTCGATCCCAGGACCCTGAGATCATGACCTGAGCCGAAAGCAGAGGCTTTAACCCACAGAGCCACCCAGGCGCCCGGATGTGCCAAATTTAAATAGCTCATCCAAGTGTACCTTCTTTCTCTTTCTTTCTTTCTTTCTTTCTTTCTTTCTTCCTTTCTTTCATCTACCCTCTTAAAGAAAACTGGGAGTTTTTCTTAAGAGCGCCCATCTTTGTTCTTCTAAGGCAAATTTTTCACCAGACACAAAGTTTTTAGCTTACCCTCTGCTGTTCTGATATAGCACATTCAGTTCAGAGGTGCTTTAGAGTTCTCCAAGAGTTGTCAACTTTCTTTTGGAAACTCAGAGAAGGGTTTACTCACTGTGGCTCCCTGCAGGATCAGATATATAGAACAGTTTCCATTTACATAGCCCTTTTAACCTAAAGATATCGAAATCGATCTTGGAAATAATTTTCCTGGTGACCTTGATTCTACACAGAAACCTACTGGTTAAGTTCAGTATTTCCCTGCTAGACTACTCAGAGCTCTAATTTTACAATATTTAGAGTGTTTCCCATCCTCTACTTGGCTACCTTTCCCCGCCCCCCACCTCGTTTTCTACTATTCCATCTGAGAGTAGCGATAGCTGTCTTACTCACTTGGATTTGTTCTGCCCTTTCCCTGGGGTACAAAGGACTTGTATGAATCAATTTAAATTGGCCAGAAGAAATAGCCAGCAGCCTGCTTATGTTCAAATCCTCTGCCCTAATCACCAGTATGGAAAACCCATTGAAAAGACCTACACATAATCTTACATCCATTGCATTAAAGATGAAACTGCCGAATTGAAAAGATCTCAGCCAATTAGAATTGAACACATAGCTCAACAGTGTGTCTGGCAGTTAGATTTGAAAAGGCTGCCTTTGACAAAGAAAAGCACTTCTTTATGTCAGGCTGTTTAGGGTCAGAAAATAACCTGAACCAGAAACAGAACTTAAAACCTCTTATTTGCTTCAGTACTGACACCAGTTAAAGTAATTTACAGAGGCTCCTATACCAATATCTAATTACGCAGAATACAATATTTGTATACATCAGAACGACTGTAATTCACAGTGACAGGGAGCTGCAGTTGGAGAATTAGTGAGTAAGTGAGCAAAAACAATAAAAATCAAGGTTCCTGTGCCATGATATATACTTTGTTCATTCCTTTTGACAAGTGTAGTATGGTGTGAATTATTTATAGTCAATGTACTATAGTGTATTCTCTAAAAGTAATAAAGTCTTACAGTTGTGAGTTTCTACAGTTTTCAACCAGTAAAAAAATAACTAAAAGATAAGAGTGGGGGAGGAATTGAAGGAAGAAGAGGTGGATTTGTTAAATTTTTGATAAATCTTCATCAATGGATTATAAATTCCCAAACTTCTCTATATTGAATTCTTACCTATTGGGAGTCTAGTTACTTAGTTTGTGAGCATTAGTTAGTGTGCTAGAGTGAATTAGGTCTGGGGTAGAAGAAGGAATAAATGAAAGATTTAGATGGTATTTCAAAATCTATGTGCAATTTTGTGTGTACTGGTTACATTCTAAATGTTTAGTTACTCTCTCTTTTAAAAAGTAAGCAAGTAGAGCGCCTGGGTGGCTCAGTGGGTTAAAGCCTCTGCCTTTGGCTCAGGTCATGATCTCAGGGTCCTGGGATCGAGGCCCACATCGGGCTCTCTGCTCGGCAGAGAGCCTGCTTCCTCCTCTCTCTCTGCCTGCCTCTCTGCCTACTTGTGATCTCTCTCTCTGTCAAATACATAAATAAAATCTTTAAAAAAAAAAAAGGAAGCAAGTAAATAGTACCAACTCTCATTAGAATGGTCAGAACTTTCATTTTTGTAGGAGGGTAACACATTTACACACAGTAAAATATTTTTGAAACTTAATAACTCTGTAAAAAGCCACACACACTGAATTCTACTCCTAAAACCAATATTCCACTGTATGTTAACTAACTAGGATTTAAATAAAAATTTAAGAACTTACATTCATTACATGCCATTACACATGCATATATATGTATATAATTAACTTATCAAGATAATCCTTTAAATTGGTATTACCTTTCTATTACAGATTAAAAATTTGAGGCTTCAATCTGCCAAGTCACACTTGCCCAAACTGCACAGCTCTTAAGTGGAGAGCTGGTACCAAACAGAGTTCTGTCCTATTGCAGAGTTTAAACTCTTACCACCTTACTTGAAAATCAGATCTCAGTTTTCATTATTATATAATGATTTTGGGCACGTCATTTAACCTCCCTAAAGCCTTGATCTTCAGATTTAAAATGAGTAAATTAATAACCATTTTACAGAATTCCGCTGAAGATTTGGGATAAGATCTAAATGTCTGGAACATAGCAGTCTCAAAAAAAATGGTATCCATTATTATTAACTTCATAGCAAAAGTTCAGTCAAGTTTCACATAAGTCCTAAATTTCAGTCTTTCCTAATTTACATGCTTCCGTGTAGAATAAGAAATATGACATATTGACATATTAGAAAGATGGGCATCCTCTATAAACTCACTAATGAAGAACTTATACCCCTGCCAGACACCACCAAACAAACCTGGAATATATAAAACCATGTTTTGTTATGGGGCACCTGGGTGTCTCAGTCGGTTAATCATCCGACTTTTGGTTTTGGCTCAGGTCCTGATCTCATGGATCATGAGATTGAGCCCTTATGTCAGGCCCCATACGCAATGGGAGCTGCTTGACTATTCTCTCCCTTTGCCCCTTCCCCCACTCTTGCTCTCTCTCTCAAATAAATAAATAAATCTTTAAAACAAAACAAAAAAAAAGAGTTGTTTTGTTGTATTTCTATTTCTTATTTATGAATCAAGTAATACCATTTATTTTAAAACCTCAGGACTGAAGCAAGGTTAAGGAGGTTTTGAAAATCACTATTTAAAATATTTAAAAAGTCATTTAAAACCATTATTCTGATTTGTATAGTAGCATGCAAATATGTAAAACAACATTTTAAAATTTAGCACAAATTAGCAAGTCTCTTTAAGATAGCAGGGATTTCTCCCTCAGTCATGGACAGTGTCAGAATTTGTGACCATGTTTTCAAACCACCAACTGACATGCTGGATCTTTTTACTTGGATATCTGAGAAGGATGTAAAACTCAACAAGTCCAAAATTGAACTTAATATCTTTTTTGTCCTCATCAGTCAGTTTCTCCTACCATGTATCTTTTTCATTGTGTCATTTACTGGCGTTACCATCCACTTAGTTGCTGAAGTCAGAGATCTAGATTGATGCTTGGTGACTTTTTCTCTCTCAATCTCTCTTTCCCCATATCCATTCAAAAGTTCTCATCATTTTACCTCACAGGTACATTTTAATCCATCCTTTCTTTTTTATTTTTACTGTCACTGTTTTAGTTCATAACCTTATCTTTATCCTGATCCATTTTAATAGCTTCATAACTACTCTTTTTTTCTCTTCTTTCTCTTTTTTTCTTTTTTCTTTTCTTTTCTTTCTTTCTTTTTTTTTTTTGTTTTTTTTGGGGGGGTTGTTGTTGTTTTTTGTTTTGGTCTTCAGCTTCTTTGATTCCATTTTCTAACTGTAGTTTCGAAGAAGTATTTGAGGTATAAGTAGGGCCATAGCATTCTCCAGCTTAACATCTTTCACTGGCACACTATTACCTATTGAAAAAGTTCCAGTGTATTATCATGGGATACCCTGTGCCCTTCCTACCTCTCAAACCTCATATCCAGTCACCCCTGTCATGTGAGTGACCCCACATTCTGCAATCATTACATCCCCTACATCACTAACATTCAGTGGTAGTTCACTCTGTGCCAGGCATATCCTACATACTTCATATGCATTAACTTATCATCTGTGCACAATTAGCCTGTGAGACAGTATCTATTCACATGATAGTAATACAAAGATAGCCGTCCTTCCCCATGTATATCATGTTATTCCTTGTTTCCAAGCCTTTTCTCATACAGTCCTCTCTATGTCTACACCCCCCCCATTCTCCCTTACCCACTCCACTCCCAATTTCTGATTTCTGCTTAGTTTTCAAAACTCATTTTACAGATCCTCTCTTCCTGAAATTCTTCCCCGATGTTCCAGGGCAGCATACATGTCCTTTCTTTATGTTTTATTATCCACATATGCATCTCTATCTCTGTATTTCCATTGCGTATTGAAACACTCTGCCTCTTACCAGATTATAAACTTTTCGAGAGCAAACATTTGAGTTCTTAACTTTTTGTCTTCTGAAAACCTAATTCAATGACTGATTCCTAATAGGTGCTCAAGACATGTTTGTTGAAGTGAATTAGAGAACGAGGAGATATCTCAGTCATAACATTCAATTTCCTATCTCACTAAATGGCGTCTAGTTTGTCATAATATAGGAGATGTTCCCAAGAATACCGCTCACCACTTTTCTGTTGTCTCTGGAGATATTTCTTTAACTATTGTGGGTTTCTTATTAACTGTAAAGTTCTAATACCAAAATTTTAACAGGCAGATGATTTTAAAGTATGCTTTAAATAAAACTCCTCTTTCTATGCATTAGAAATATGAAATATTTCCCTCTGGCTCTTATGTTCACTTTTTGTTTAATCAACTCATATTCATCGTTCAAGTTCAGCTTAAAAGTTCCTTAAGGAACTCTTTCCTGACCCTCTAGCCTACTGTAAAACGGCACTGTTAGGAATAGCACATTCACAGCATCCTCTACCTTTTCCTTCCTAGAACTTGGCTAAATAAAATTTGAGCATTTGTATCATTATTTTTTTCTTTTATTCTAGAAAGTATTCATTATAAGATTAAAGGCATTTATATTTCAACATTATATCTCTCATACTTGGTTTCAGTCATTCATTCCAAAAATTTATTACAAACCCAATATGTGATAGACACTGTGCTAGGAACTGAGGTAAAACAGTGAGTAAGACAGACAATATTTGCCTATTCTTAGGGGGACGTTCTAGCAGAAGAGACAGGTCATGAGCAAGAAAACAAATAGAAATTATCAGAAAATAAGTCCTATGAATAATATAAAAGAAAACACAACACTGAGTAAAAACTTTAAGAACACTAAAATCAAAAATCATGGAGGGTTCTCTGGGAAGATGTTATTTGAGCTTATCTCTAATGGGTGCTCAATATATATTTGTAAAAAGGAAAAGAAAAGCCAAATGGGAGGGAGAGGAAAGAGGGAAAGAAGAATGCTAAATAACTTGGCTTGTATAGAGTTCTTTTGGCAAAAGGATTTATGATTGTGGGTTCTTATCTCAAGGTGAAGAAGGACTGGTGGCATTCTTGTTTGGTTCTGGTGATTTGGTGATTAATGGACAAGAATATGGGGGAAGAAGGATATGTGTACCCTTTCTTGTGAAAGTATCTTTCGGATTTAAGAGAAGATATAGCAAGTCTTGAATTTTTCTTGCCTCTTATTTCAATGATAATGTGAGCCAAGTTTGGCAAGAGGAAGAACATCAGGTGCCATCCTTGATCCCACTTTTCAGTGCATTTGGAAAGTGAATTTTTAACATGATGGGAAGGGTCGAGATAGCAAAATATTGAGCCAAGTCTCGTCTATATAATTGCTGCGAAAGTTTTCTCAATTAGGTATGTACAAAGAAAGGCTGAGACTACTACTTTGATAACCTAGGCATTTTGAACATGTGAGGTCAATAGGAATTCCTTGGCTTATGTAATCAAGACCTAATCCCTAATTCTCTGCCTTAGACCCAGAGGGCCTCAGAGTCACAACGTCAGGGAGATCTTAGTACTAGCGTCATTTACCATTAATCTTCAGAACTAGTACTTAAAATAATTTTATTTTTTTTAAGATTTTATTTATTTATTTGACAGAGAGAGAGAGAGATCACAAGTAGGCAGAGAGGCAGGCAGAGAGAGAGGAGGAAGCAGGCTCCCTGCTGAGCAGAAAGCCCGATGTGGGCTCCATCCCAGGACCCTGAGATCATGACCTGAGCCCAAGGCAGAGCCTTTAACCCACTGAGCCACCCAAGCACTCCTTAAAATAATTTTCATAGCAAGTTTTCTTCTATGTTATTAAAATAATTTTTCATAGCAGTAAACAGCATTCCTTGTTCCTAAGACAAAATAGTGGGGTTGGAGAGACACTCTTATAGGGATATAGTAAAACGTGTCCTTTTCCTTCTTGAATAATTTTGAACCCTCTGTTGTATACATGACCATGATATATATACTAAACTGTCTATGTAACAGCCCTTCAGATGGACTTGTAGCCTTAAAAAACAATCTAGGTTATAAAATAAAGATATGCAGAAAGTTAAAAGCAAAGAGGTTTGGGGTTGGGAGGAATCACTCCAAGTATAAGGAAAGAAAAAGAAGATGATGAATTAAAGGGAAAGCATGGAATTTGGGTAATACAGACAGACTCGAAGAGTGGGATGCAGGAAATGAAAGACACTCCAAGCTGGCAAAACCTCCATGGGCTCCAACCAGTAATCCTCTGAAAGTGCAAAGCATTATTATAACTGCATTAGGCTAATAACATAGCAACCTCCTGTTTTGGGTAAAATACTTGGATGTAGATTGTAAACTCTTAGATATGGAAAAACATTTTATTTAATTAGGGGAAGTTTGATTATCTCTGGACATATTCCATTAGTGTGCCTTGGTTATCTGGGTATATCCATTATCAGAAGTTTGCCTTAGCAAGTCCATTTAGTGAGTTCCACGAAGGCATTTTTCTGCTTAACTCCTTGTGACCAAGTATCAGAGAACTGGGCCTTAGTGGTTTTCAAGTTTCTTTGCATACACTTTGGTAGTTTGTCAAAGCAGTGATAGCAGTGAAGAATTTCCCGTACATGTATGTGTGCCTCAGCCCACAGTTAGCAGGAGGTGGGAAATCAGGCGGAGATGCCTTCCAGAGCCGAGGGGCCTCTTGGCATTTCCCTGGCAGCCTCATGCTTATCATCAGCCAGAACCCAGGCACTCATTAGGCTCTTGATGAAAAGCATCCCAAAGAAAATGCCAGCAAATTGTGCCACTGTGCTGGCAGGAAATTAAAACTGCTCAGAGCAAGTGGAGCCAAGAGAGCTGTTGAAATGAAAGGTAACATCAAGGGTGTGATCACTGACTTACACAGACGGTCAGGATTCAGATGCAGCTTTCTGCTTCACTAGGGAAAGCAGGAGGCCCTCTACCGCTGTCAGCCACAGTCAGTCCAACAGAGAGGCTGAGACAGTCAGGGAGGTGGACTTTGTTATTTAAATAAGCTTTGTTATGCTTGGGTAAATGTGTGGGGCTTAAGTTGTTTTATTTTTCCCAAAGGAGAAACAGAAATCAGAAAATTTGTTTTGTTTTGTTTTTCCTGGTCCCAAACACTTAAAGACCAAATTAAGTAAAAGAATAGCTAAAAGCACCACAGGTCCTATTAAACCGGGGGCAGACGATGTAGAGAGGAGCAGACAAACCTCAGAACCTATGAATCTAGCAGCAGGACAGATGAAGGGGTATTTTAATTTCAGAGAACTTTTTGTTGGTGGTGCTACTTTTATCCTGAGACTAAAATGGCCATCAGCAATGAGGAAGAAAGGGAGGTTGCAGCACCAACATGCAAAGAGAGCACACTGAAATTTTCATCGCAGTGGGGGCGGTTGGCAGAGTAATGGCCTCCCAAAGATGTCCAGGTCCAATTCCCAGCAACTTATGAGTATGCTGCCTTACATGGGGAAGGGGAATTAAGGCTGCTAATTAGATGACTTTTTGAGAAAGATTATCCTGGATAATCTCAGTGGGCCCAATGTAATAGCAGGGGTCCTTAAATGTGGAAGAGGGAGGCAGAAGCAGAGGTCAGGGTGATATGAAGTGAGAAGGATTCAGACAGCCATTGATTGCTTTGAAAATATAAAATGGGGGCCACAGCCAAAAAATGCCAGTGGCCTTTTGAGCCTGAAAAAAGCAAGGAAGTTGATGTTCTGCTGGAGCCTCTAGAAAGGAGTGCCAACTCCTTGACCTTAGCCAATTAAGAACTTTTTTGGACTTCTGACTTCTAGAACTATAAGATAATAAAGTTGTATTGTTTAAGCCACTAAGTTTGCAGTAATTAACCACAGCAGCAATAGAAATGGAATATATTGGTATTTAGAAAAGTTATGTGAAGTTCCATAAAAGAGTTTCCAAGTTCATTTGTAATTCCTGGGGCAAAATAGTAAGGCAAGAAAGTAGTGAAAATATCTGAAAGGCATATTTATATGTTAGAATTGTAGGCACATGCATTATCTCACTTAATCTTTACAAAAGCCTCATAGCTCTAATCTGTAAATAAGGATCTTTTTTAAAAGTAAAACAAATCACATCCTTCGATTAATGAAAGTGGTCCTCCATCTCACCTACATTAAAATCCAAATTTCTTCAACTCCAAAGCTCCATCCACATCCATAGTGTGGACTCCTAATCAGCAACACCTGGGGCTTCCTTAGAAAAGCAACTCTCAGGTCCTGCTATAGACCTTTCAGTCATAATCTCTGGGGGTAGCACTCAGGAATCTGTGGTTTAACACACGCTCCATCAACGAAACTAAGAGCTGCTTCTTTGAAATTGATAAACCCCTAGCCAGGTTTATCAGAGAGGGAGAGGGAAAGGACTCAAATAAATAAAATCATTAATGAAAGAAAAGAGATCACAACCAACACCAAAGAAATGCAAACAATTATAAGAGAATATTATGAACAATTATATGCCAACAAATTAGACAATCTGGAAGAAGTGGGTAAATGTTTAGAAACACATACATTATCAAAACAGAAACAGGAAGAAAGAGAAAATCTGAACAGACCCATAGCCAGCAAAGACATTGAATCAGCAATCAAAAATCTCCCAACTGGTCACCTGGGTGGCTCAGTGGGTTAAAGCCTCTGCCTTCAGCTCAGGTCATGATTTCAGGGTCCTGGGATTGAGGCCCGCATCGGGCTCCCTGCTCTCTCTCTTTCTGCCTGACTCTCAGCCTACTTGTGATCTCTCTCCCTCTCTGTCAAATAAATAAAATCTTGGAAAAAAAAAATCTCCCAACAAACAAAAGTTGAGGGCTGGATGGCTTTCCAGGGGAATTCTAACAATTAAAGAAGATTAATACCTATTCTTCTGAAACTGTTCCAAAAAAATAGAAGTGGAAGGAAAACTTCTAAAGTCATTCTATGAAGCCATAGAATTTGGAACCTTCATTCCAAAACCAGAAAAAGATTCCACTAAAAAAGGAGAAGTGTAGGCCAATATGCCTGAGGAACATAGATGCAAGATTTCTCAATAAGATACTAGCTAATTGGATCCAACAGTACATTGAAAGGATTACCAAAACTGAGTGGGATTTATTCCCAGACTGTAGGAGTGGTTCAGCATCCACAAATCAATTGATGTGATAAACCACATTAGTAAAAGAAAGGATAAGAAACACATGTTCCTCTCAATAGATACAGAAAAGGCATTTGACAAAGTACAGCATCCTTTCTTGATAAAAACCCTCAACAAAGTAGGAATGGAGGAAACATATCTCAATTCATGAATGCCATACAAAAAAGACCCATAGTTAATATCATCCTCAATGGGGAAAAACTGAGAGCTTTTCAGGAACAACATCAAAAACTGCAAGATAGGAAAACCTAATGAAAGAGGTAAAAAAAAATCTGTACTCTGAAAACTATAAAACACTGATGAAAGAAATTGAGGAAGACACAAAGATACAGAAAACATTCCATCCTCATGAATTGGAAGAACAAATTCTGTTAAAATGTCTATACTATCCAAAACTATCTGCACATTCAATGCATTCCCTATTAAAATAACACCAGCATTTTCATAGAGCTAGAACAAAGAATTATAAAATTTGTATGGAACCAGAAAAGACCCTGAAGAACCAATGGAATGATGAATAAGACAACCAAACTGGAGGTATCACAGTCCCAGACTTCAAGCTGTATTACAAAGCTGTAATCATCAACACAGTGTGGTAATGGCACAAAAACAGACTCGTAGATCAATGGAACAGAATAGAAAACCCAGAAATTGACCCACAACTATATGGTCAACCAATCTTCTGCAAAGCAGGAAAAAATAATCCAATGGAAAAAAGGCAGTGTCTTCAACAAATGGTGTTGGGAAAACTGAACAGCCACATGCAGAACAATGAAACTGGGCCACTTTCTTATACCATACACAAAAATAAATTCTAAATGGATGAAAGACCTGTGTGAGACAGAAATCCTAGAGGAAAACAATTGTGGCAACTTCTTTTAACTTGGCTGCAGCAACTTCTTACTGGACACATCTCTGGAGGCAAGAGAAAAAAAAACAAAATGAACTATTGGGACTTCATCAGGATAAAAAGCTTCTGTACAGCAAAGGAAATAATCAAAAAGACAAATGGAAGGGGAGAAGATATTCGTAAATGGCATATTAGATAAAGGGTTAATACCCAAAATCTATAAAGAACTTACCAAACTCAAAACCCAAAAAATAAAAAATCCAGTCAAGAAATGGGTGGAAGACATGAACAGACATTTCTCCAAAGAAGACATATAAATGGCTAGCAAATATATGAAAAAATGCTCAACATCACTTATCATCAGGGAAATACAAATCAAAACCACTATAAGATACCACCTCGCACCAGTCAGAATGGCTAAAATTAACAATTCAGGAAACAACAGATGTTGGTGAGGATGCAGAGAAAGGGGAACACTCTTCCACGGTTGGTAGGAATGCGAACTGGTATGACCACTCTGGAAAACTATATGGAGGTTCCTCAGAAAGTTAAAAATAGGAGGCGCCTGGGTGACTCAGTGGGTTAAGCCTCTGCCTTTGGTTCAGCTCATGATCTTAGGGCCCTGGGATCGAGCCCCTCATTAAGCCCTACATTGGACTCCCTGCTCAGCAGGGAGCCTGCTTCCTCCTCTCTCTCTGCCTGTCTCTCTGCCTACTTGTGATGTCTCTCTCTCTCTCTCTGTGTTAAATAAATAAATAAATTCNAGCCTGCTTCCTCCTCTCTCTCTGCCTGTCTCTCTGCCTACTTGTGATGTCTCTCTCTCTCTGTGTTAAATAAATAAATAAATTATTTAAAAAAATAAAAAATAAAAATAGAACTACCCTATGATCCAGCAATTGCACTAACTACTAGATATTTATCCAAAGGATAAAAATAGTGATTTGAAGGGGCATATGCACACTAATGTTTATAGCAGCATTATCAACAATAACCAAATTATGGAAAGAGTCCAGGTATCACCAACTGATGAATGGATAAAATGTGGTATATATACAATGGAATATTACTCAGCCAACAAAAAGAATGAAATCATGCCATTTGCAATGATGATGTGAAGTGAAATAAGTCAGTCAGAGAAAGACAAATACCACATGATAGCATTCATGTGAAATTTAAAAAACTAAACAGATGAATGTAGGGGAGGGGAAGGAAAAATAAAAGAAGATAAAAACAGAGAGGGAGGCAAACTATAGAACACTCTTTAACTATAGGGAACAGACAGGGTTGCTGGGGGGAGGTGGTGAGGGGATGGGCTAGATGTGTGATGGGTATTAAGGAGTACACTTGTGTTGAACACTGGGAGTTATATGTAAGTAATGAAACACTAAATTCTACCTCTGAAACTAATACTATACTATATGTTAACTAACTTGAATTTAAATAAAATCTTTAAAGAAAATAAATAAACAACAANAACTAATACTATACTATATGTTAACTAACTTGAATTTAAATAAAATCTTTAAAGAAAATAAACAACACGTGGTCCCAGTGATTCTTATACACACTACAAAGTTTGTGAAGCACTTCTGCACATGATATATACTTATCTATTTCTCCACCCAAGTCTGGAACCACTCTCATCCTTGCTTGTGATATTCCAACCACACTGGCCACCTTTCATTTCTGAAGGTGTCATATCTCCTCCCATCTTGGAACCTTTACATTACCTGTTCTTTCTGCCTAATAGGCTCTTTTATAATTTTAATTTTTTTATTATTTATTTGACAGAGAGAGAGAGCACAGCAGGGGGAGCAGCAGGCAGAGAGAGGGAGAAGCAGGCTCCCCACTAAGCAGGAAACCTGACAATGGAGCTCCATTCCAGGGCTCCCCGATCATGACCTGAGCTGAAGATAGATGCTTAATCAACTGTGTCCATATCAGGCTCTTTAGAAATGTGCCTCTTGGCTCGTGCCATTGGAGTCTTGTGAGCACAGGAGAGTACAAAGAGAAAGTGCTAATAGGATAGGCTCCTCATTATTTCATCATAACCTAAGTTTGCGATTAGAGAAAATTGCAGATTGACCAGTCATGAATTGAAATCTGCGGATAAGAAAATGGGCACTAGTTGTTAACTCTGTAGATTTAAGTTTTGCTACAAATTTTAGTGATTTTTATCGCAATGTTCTTGTTGTTTTTCTTGAAGAAACTGATATTGGGATATTACATTTGGAAAAGCTTTTAATGTAGCTAGTATCTTAATTACTCCATCTCATGATCTTGCATGCTCTATTAATTTTATTTCTTTTTTTTTGACGGGGTGATTAAATAAACAGGCATAACTCTCAGCATATACTCCATACATTAGGTGTATTCTGAACAAGTGTTAGCTATGAACCCTCCGGGATGGATAAGCACATATGATTTTTTAATTGCTAAAACTTGCCATTTTTACAATGAGTTCTGTTGCATTTCACAAGTCTCTTGGCAGGGTCTTTAAGGCTGACTTTGTTTTTCTCTTGTATAAATTAGCTTCAATAGATTATTTTTATAGTTAAAACATAAAATATTATCAAAAAGTTTAGTTTTACTGAAAATCATAGGTCTACTCAGAAGAGCATTTAGCATTTTTATCTTTCACAGTATGTTACCTACTGCAGTGACCCCCTAATTTGGGTGGTGTTATATAATAGAAATTTATTTATCAGTTGTGTGGAAGTCCAGCGTGGGCATTTCTGGTCAATGGATGGCTTTTTCCCATCCCTTAGGGCTTCAAAACCTTCTGCATCCAGCCAGCAAAAGGGAAGGGTGGGGAAGGCTCACCTTTTTCTTAAAGCCCAGAGTTGGAATTGGCACCGCTTTTGCTCATGTTCCCTTGGTGAGGATTTGTCACAAGGCCACATCTGGTTGCAAGGGCGATAGGAAACTCGTCCCTGAGTGGACAGCCATTCTCAGTGACAAAATCACCCCATGAAGGGGGAGTACAAATATTTATAGGCAGACAGACAGCTGTCTCCTGCCAAAAAAACCTCTGTTAATTATCTTCGTGCCATGTTATGCTACAGTTGCCAACCGAATGTACTGTTCAATCAAAGAAAACACATCCCTCTCTCCTGGTTACCATATGTGCTTTTTACCCTTTTAATGGTGCCCTTAGCACCTCATATTTCCTCATTTAAAAATTCTCATTTATATTCAACTACACTAAGCTTCTTAAGGATAGGACCATAGTCACCTTGTTCTTTGTACTGCTGCTATGCAATATAGTGTTTAACACAGTGCTTCACATGTAGTAGAGTCTCAGTGAATTATTTTGAATGAATGAAGGAGTAGGGAAATGAATGAATGAATGAAAGTGCTAAATTCCTATTGCAATATACTATCTCAAGATATATCATATGTTTCAAGCTACCTCTAGTAACTTTTGAGTTGTATGATGAGCTGAATAAATAAATAATTAAGACCCGTTGTCCTTTTTGTCTTTCCATGAAGGACATGATGCAATTGTTACACTCCTGAAGCATTATAAGAGACCACAGGATGAATTGCCCTGTAATGAATATTCTCAGCCTGGAGGAGGTATCCCTTTCTTAATAAGTTTTTGTTGTTAGTGCAATACTGTGCCTACAGGTAAATCTTTATTTCTATTACTATTATTCTAGGGCTAGGGAAGAGGACATGTCAGATTGCCTTTATTTTAAGAAAACTTATGTCTGGATGAGGCTGAAAATAAAGAAGCCTTCATTTAAGCTGTTTTCTAACTCGTGAATCTGCAGTTCCTTCAGGTTTAGCATTCCCCGGACTGGATGTTTATGAGGTCTATGCATGACCAGGAAGGCCCGGGTGAACTGGGAGCAGTTGTTTTCTATTTCAGTAATCTATTAAGGCAGGTCAGAGAATACTCGTATCCAGACACAAATTAAATCTGCCAGAGTCTACTAGACCTTTTTTTTGTTTTTAAATCTTTTTATATATTCTCTAAATAAACATTTGCTATATACAGTTTCAGTATCCAGAAAAAGACCTGGGTTAAAACTGTATTCTCAGTTTTCTTAGCAAATTTCTTTTGTCACCTGCTTCTTTTGATAGTGTTTAATGTTTATGTAGAAAATAAATGCTACTTTAAACTCTATAATATAATTTGATTTCTAGATGGCTCCTATGTGTCTCTTCCATCCCCCTTGGGGAAGATTAAAAGCATGACAAAAGGTATTTTAATATGAGAAAATTGTTATATTTTATTATAAAGGATAACTATTACCTTAAACATGATAACTTTCTGTTTTGTTTTACACATTATAAATGATGACTAGTTTGTATGCATAAACAATATTATCAACAAACCATTCTTTCCATAATTAACCTTACCCACTGTGCTATTTTGCACATGCTATCTTGGGTCATGAAGGTATAGCAGTGAAAATTTCCCGACTATTAAAGAAAGATCAAATTCTTATAGATGTTTTTATTTTTAATTAAGTCTAAATTACAAATGTTAATATCCTAAGGAGAATTGGGAATAGGTTTGCCATAGGAAAATAATTTTTTAAGAATAAGTTATTTTTCAAAAGATCCCAAAAAGTAATACTTTGGGAAATTTTTGAGTGTATGCTGCACACAGAAATTAATACTATTGAATCAGAAAAATTAATATATATTATATATATGTATATATAGAGAGAGACACACACATATATGATTCAACTATAAATTTATATTTAACTATTTAGAATTTGAAGTATTTAAAAATTATTTTTGGTGTGAGATGTTTCCTCTGAATGAATCATGTATTTATTTTTTGACATCTAATTGGTATCCCTTTGAGGTTTGGCTTATGGATATTTGGCTAAGCCCATTGTGATAGATTGCTGGGATCCACCAGATAAAACTCCTTATCATGATGTGATATGAACTGTACTCCAGGGTTGCCATGTCACACAGCCGAGCTAGTTAGTGATCAGATTAGGAATAAACACTTAGCCCTGATAACAAACGTCAGGGCACAGAGACAGAGAACTAACATGTTTTTAAAGCAGATGGATAGGGATCATTTGTGATTAGGTTTTAGTATCTCTAAGTAGTCAATTGTATTTGGAAAATTAAATGCTACTAAGGAATGACGTTTTTGGTAAAGTATATATGTGTATCATGTGTACACATCCATGTGTGTTTTTTGTCTTAAAAAATAAAATAACGATTCCTGTTTGCAGAGAAGGCAGATGTTCTCCTCCTAAGGGCTGGATTGCCTTCACATTTCCATCTTCAGCTCTCAGAAATTGAGTTCCATGAGATTATCGGCTCAGGTAACCTAAGAAAACACTAGTCTGCTTTAGTTTCACGAGGTCAAGATAATATGTGTTTATTCATTTCTCTTAAACAATTTTAGGTTCTTTTGGGAAAGTATATAAAGGACGGTGCAGGAATAAAATAGTAGCTATAAAACGGTAAGCAAACAAATGAGAAAATTTAGCATCAGACTGGAGTTGTGAACTTTAAGAAGCATATGCATGGCAAGCCCCTTGTTTTGATCCATCTGTTGACTGAGGATTTCCTGTTCCTGCCATTTCCAGTTATCGAGCCAACACCTACTGCTCCAAATCAGATGTGGATATGTTTTGCCGAGAAGTGTCCATTCTCTGCCGGCTCAATCATCCCTGTGTAATTCAGTTTGTGGGTGCTTGCTTGAATGATCCCAGCCAGTTTGCCATTGTCACTCAGTACATATCAGGGGGTTCTCTGTTCTCCCTCCTTCATGAACAGAAGAGGTATGGTTCTCTTGTTCTGACTTATCATTTTACGTGTCATTGGAATTACCCTTGCAATAATACCTCAGAGGCTTTCCTCTTAGATGAGCCTTTACCTTCTGAAATCTCCGAGTGCTAGGAAATGTGGCATTTTAAAGGTGGCTAATAATTTATGCCCAATAATTATGTTTTAGTGAATAGAAATACTTCTGTGCTTTCTTAACAGGAACTCGGTTGGAGATAACAAATTCAAGGAATTTAAATTAGCAACTGAAGCTTATAATAATTAGGCTAAATGTGACATCCTAATAAAGCAGATATATGTAGGCTGAGAATAAAATAATTACCAATGGTCACAGCACTTATTTTTTAAAGTTTAAAAAAGAATAGCCTTGTACAAATCTAATTTTAATTCACTTCCTAGATATATGCATGTAAAAATTAGAGTGTGGTTTCACTCAGTTATTAGAGTCCATTTTATGTTATTATAAAAAAATTAAGTATAGCATTATAAATATTATAAAATCAAATGGAATATTTTAAATATGAGGTTTTGGTGTCTGGATTGATTTATAATTAAGCATGATATGATGTACAAAAGCTATTTTTCCAGATTTTTTTAATTTCTAGCATGATCTTCAATAAAGCAAAAAAAGCTGAAAGATATACAGAATAACAAATCATGCACTCCACTGATATTTTTTAGAAAGATGTGTTATTAGCTTTGACCATTTCATACTCACTAAATCTATTTTTAAATTCTAGGATTCTTGATTTGCAGTCTAAGTTAATCATTGCAGTAGATGTTGCCAAAGGCATGGAGTACCTTCACAACCTGACACAGCCAATTATACACCGTGACTTAAACAGGTATTTTTCCCCCTAAATAATGAACATAGAATTGTAGGAGTCTAAGGTAGAATTCAGTGTATCTTCACTGAAGTTACAGTGTAACTTCACTTAGATATATTGCAAATCAGGGTTTTCTACCTTGTGGGTTAGGCAATAGGCTACTTTAAGGCTAAGCCGTAGAAAGTTTTGTCATTGTCTTTTACAGAAATAGAAAGCTATATAACTGCCTCTCGGGGATCTTTCAAGAGAGTGATATCTGTAAGATTCACCAGCTAGCTAGTTCTCAAGTCAATAAAGTCAGATCCAGAATTTAGATCAATGACTATTATAGTATGTCAGATCTCATACAAAGTCAGTTATTATAGTAGGTCCTGATTTAAATTACCTGAAACACCATTTTGTGCTACTGTTTTGGTATTTTTCTAACAGTAGATTCAGCCAAAACACAGCAGCTCATTTACCTAGTTTTCATGTGAAGATGTTCTCATGCAGGTTAGAGACTTGAAACAAATAAAGAATTATAGTGTGCCAAGGGGTGAAACCCCAAGGGATTAAAAAAAAAATTAAACAGTGAAAGCTTTCTCTAAGCAAAATCTTACAAGAAGGCCAATACACAAAATGTAGCAGCTTTAGTTGAAGGCAGAATGCAGGGTACAGAAATCTGTTCACTTACCATTTTCTACTGCCAAGGAGGGAGATCCCTATGCCACCTCTTTGGAATCCCAAAGGTATTATGGAGAATAGCTGGACAACCACTGATCTAGTTTATGAAGCAAGTCAGATTATTGAAAGTCAACAATTTTCATTTCATGATTATCAATAACATTCATATAGATCCCATATATAATCTTATGTAAAAAGTCCACAATTCTGAGACTACTAAAAAGTAATTACTCCATTCAGCCTTTTGTTCAACAGCTACTTGGGTATCTACCATGTTTAAAGCCTTTATATTTGGCATATTTGAGCTTACAGGGTGAAGCTGCCATAGATTCCATTCCCAAGGAGCTTTCATAGTTCTAGTAGAGGAGAAAAATACTTACCTAAGTATGTGGTAGGTATAAAGTAGTAAGTTTTATAAGAGAGATGTTTAAAAATTCTTTAAAACTCTAGAAAGAAGAATATTAATTACTTCTGAGGAATTTAGAAACCTCTTCATGAAGAAGGCACATTTGAGCTTAGCATGAAAGGATGCATAGCATTTGGAAGGGTATCCTAGGCTTAGGGAAGACATTAAGAATAGAGAGATTAGAAAGTTAAAGGCATAGATAATAACAATGAATAGTTTCACTTTAGTGGATGAAGTATATATGAATGTATGTAGTGTTTGTAATGTAGGAAACAGAAGATTGGGAAAAAATTCAGAAAGATAAGTTGACATAAGAGCACAGAAACCAGTGAATCCTAGACTTAAGATAATTTAGACTTTGTTCTGTAAGAAAGAAGAGGTACTGAAGTAGTGGAGCGAGGAATCACAAATTCCGAATTGTAGCATGGAATGATATGATTAATCCAGCATCTTTGTAAAAGATCAGCTTGATGGGGAAGTGAAGAAACTAGTGAAGCAGTTGTTGCAGTAATCTAAACGAGAAGTAATAAAAAGCAGAATTTCACTAGTGGCAGTGGAAATGAAAGGGAGAGACATATGAAAGATAGGAGAGATAAAAAAAATTAGATATGAGAGTGGTTGAATCTTAGATATGGGAAGAAAATATGTATGGGATCCAATACATTTAAAATATTTATTAGTTTTCACACAAAAGTCATTTCTTTGCTGTTATTAGAGGTTTTTTCCTTACCTCTCTTTTAAAAGCATTTACGTTAATAAACATTTTTTTCTTTGAGTTTCAGTAACAGTACTTAGGAAATAGATTTAGGTGATAAATTAGTATAATATAAATTGGTGATTTGTGAGTTTTAGGAGTGTTATCTTGTCATCCCAACCATTTTGCATGTGGTAGTAAAACGAATGAGTGATCATTAAAGGTTTTGCTTAGCTATAAGTCCTCAATTATGGGGCAAATGAATGTGTGTTCTGTTGCCCTACAAGTGCAAGTTGTTACCACTAGGTTATAAAACAGGGCCAAATATATAAATGTTGATTAAAAGTGGAAATAGAATATTTACTATATAACAGATATGTTTATATATGCCATTTTTTTCTGTTTCTAATCTAACCCAAATGCTTTAAATTGTACCAAAACATCTTCAAATTTTACAAAACATGGTTTCATAGGTGTCTGCAATATAATAGAGTCCCAAACTCTTGCATTTATTATTTATGAACTATTTTTTTACTGACCTTTAATCTGGTAGCAATAAAAATTGAGTCCTTCAGGTTAATGTGGATGTAACATTACATATTGGTCAAAAGAGTGTGAGTCCTTCTGGGCTTACTATACTGTTTGGGTACATAGAGCATATACCGGGAAATAATTTCTTTCCCATGTAAGGTAGAAAATGACTAAGAACCAAAATGATTAAGCAGCAATTATCAAAAGATTTCAAGTAAGTCAAAGATCAAAGTAGAGTGGAAAGCTTCCTGGAGGATATAGAGCTAAAGCTAGACTTTGAAGAACAGGTATGTGTCTTCCCTCAGTGTTCTCTCAGAAGACTAACCCTTGCATGTCTACAATGTTTGTGGAGCCCCACTGAAAGAGGGAAAGGGAAAGATGTCCATCAGAGTGAGGAACTTGGACATGTTTGCATTTTTGCACTGAAATGACCTGTTTACATTTTTCTGTCTCCCACTAATCTGGGCATGTCAGGGCTTCAAGAGCAGAGATCCTGTTCTCTTCATCTCAGAGATGTTCGATCAGTGCACTTTTAACTAAACCAAATTCTTGGGGCATTTCTGTGAATATCATTTCCGAAAGCAATGGCCTACTTGGTCCAAGTATGGCCGTTTTTAGGTAGAGCCTGAGTAACTTTCCCCAATACTTTTTAAACCAAACGGGCTGTTTGAGCTTATTGATCAGCCTACAGATAAGGGAACGTTCTATCTTTGGTTTTGTGGTTGTTGATTTGTATGAGTGAGAGGAAAGAACTCTCTGCTTTTCCCTTGGCAAGCTTCTTACCACACAGGTCTGAAAGTTAATTTTGATCTTTAAGTATTTACTAAGGAGAAGTTGAAGGGCTGAGTAAAGAAGTGGTTCTTTCCAATGATGATGATGAGAATGATGATAATACCTACCATTTATTTACCACTCACAACATGAAAGAAGGTCTGCTAAGCCCTTGTCATGTATGCTCTTATTTAATCTCAACAATTCTATAATATAGTTATTATATTATTATCTCCATTTTCCTGATAAGGACACTGACTAACTCAAAGTTCACATCCTTAACTTATAGTGTTCTTAACATTATATTATGCTGTCCCAACAATAACAACAATGAAACCAAGTCAGAACACAGAGATAAAGGAGGCTGATGATACTGGATGAGCATCAGCCATTTACCAACTTTGTTCTTTGCGTTTCAGTCCTTAGATGCAATTCCTGTGACCAAAATCATTTCTCATATGATCTTGTGTTTCTGTGTTCCTGCTTAATGTCCTCTTTTACAACCCATGTTCTGCTAGTGTAGAATAGAAATTGCATATGAGGTACACAGATTTGTTTCCTTTGTTCTATAGTGTTAAAATATTTTTTAAATATTTTTTCCAAAGATTTATTTATTTATTTGGGGGTTGAGGGTTCAGAGGGAGAGAGAGAATCTCAAGCAGACTCCCTGCTGAGTGTGGAGCCCAACGTGGGGCTCAATCCCAGGACTCTGAGATCATGTCCTGAACAGAAATCAAGAGTAGGCTGCTTAACCAACTGAGCCACCCAGGAACCCCTAAATATTTTTTTAAATGTATATAGCTTTATACAAGAATGCACTTTCCAATTTGTTGTAGGCCCCACTACTTACCAACTTAGCAATTTACACTTGGCCCAATTTGTATATTCATTTTGCAGCATTGGAGCTTTCAAAGCATGGTTTATACCTAAAGGCTTTAAAGCTTGTTACTGAATACAAACAGCTCTCTGTGTTCCCTTGGTAAAGTACATTTTCCAAATTGTTTAACATTGAAACCAAACATCGCTGCAAACATATATGGATCAAATGAATGGTCTTTTCCCTGTATAATATATAGTAGAACAACACTCTATGCAATGAAATAGTGACACTTCCATCACAGAGTGGCCATTGCACTCCCATTTGATATGTATATGAAAGCATTTTGTAAATTGCAAAGCACTATACAAATGACATTTGTTATCACTATTAATCCCTCATTTGTTCCCTTATATGTCGGGATGGAAAAATACTCCACAATATTCTCATACATACTAGAATTTCTTTTTACATAATTTTATATTACTTGTTAAGTAATTAATTGGGGGTCTAGATCTACAGCTGAGAATAATTACCATTGGTTTTTGAGTGTCAGCTTCTTTGGGTGAAATAAGTGAAAATAGTTACAATTTAAAAACAGCCAATTTATTGATGACAAATGACAAATACCATAAAATGACAAAGTTGGTAAGGGCTGGAAGAATTTTAATTTTGAAAATGACATTTAACTAAATAAGTGAAGATTTCAAAAAGTGTCAAAGAAAAAATTATTCATAAAAAATTTTAATGATTGTTTTTAAGTTGCTGTATGTATTCATCTTTCAATTGAGTATAAATATAAAAGTCTGGCATTTAAAAAAATCAAACACAAATAAATTAGGGTTTTTTTCTAATTACTGAATTATTAGGTACAGTTGTATTCCTCAGTTCTCATAAATTAAAGAGTCCACTCTCAGACTCTTCCAATAAGTGGCTATGCAGAGTTTACTATTTACTGGCAAATACCATATTGCAAAGAATTCTGAATATCTAAGTGCAAACCAGTTGATTACAATGCAATAATTATTGTAGGTCTTGAAAGAACCCACTGAAACTCACGAAATCCTTCATAACACTACTTTTTTATTCTCTATGGTGAAGCCAGTCACATGTGGCATCTAAAATTTTGTCAAATTTTTCTCATCCACTTCCACGTTAAAAGTAAATAAATTAATGAATTAATATAAATACTTGAGTGCTTGATATGAGCTAGAGTCTGTGCTATGCCTGGGGATATATCTGAGAATGATAGTCCATAGCACTTTTTCTAGAAGATATTGGAGTCTAATGAAGTATTTTCCCAAATTTCCTAATCATAAGCATCATCTGGGGGCCCTCATTAAAAAAACAAAAACATTTTGAAATGATTATTTTCATTTACTATTGTTGATTACGTTAAAGATATGAAAATAGCTTTGGGAGTATGGAGACATATGTCCCTGAATCAAAACATGGTTCAAGAGCAAAATATGTATTATAATGAGATACAAGAGTATGAAATAGATTATATAAATTCAAAACATAAGTCATAGTTCCATGTTATCTAGGTCAATTAAAACACACATATACACACATTTTTAAGAATGAAAATTAAAACACAGAAGGACTATGATCACTCTAGTTGGAGAACCTTGTACCATACCCAGCAGAAGCCATTCCTCAACCATTTAGTTCTGCAAATTGCTATAATCATATTTATGAGCTCCATTCAGGTGTTGATATTCAGTCATAATTTCCATTTCCATTTATGACATCCTCACCCTCCATTTTAATTCAATCTGTCTGTACTCAACTCCCTAAACTTCCAGATGAAGCAGAGGGTTCCCTCTGACTCTCAAGTTCCAATCTATTATTTAAATAGAAGATCACCATCCAGCTTGTCCTCATCTTCCCTGAATGTAGCTTCATCCCTGCCTCTCAGCTGATTCTCAGTGTTTCCAGAGGCAATGTCCCGAACCTTCCCTTCACATTTCATTTTGGTTCAGGTTGCTCATCCTGCACTAAAATAGCAGGCCTCTCCCTCTCCCCTGCTCCACTACTAGAATGTCCTTTAGTCCTGAGTTGTCCTTCCTTTGTACTCCAACGGAAATAGCTGAAGTTTCCTCCCAGGGCCAGTTAAAATGTTCTTCCTTTCTCAGCTGCCTCCATTAGAACGTCTCATTTAATTTTGGCTGCATCCACGAATTCTAAAAATAGTGCTCTTACTTAACACCCCATTAAGTAAATTCCCTTAGACACATACTCCCTTTAAATTAACACAGGTATATTTAAGTCAGAGGAAAACTCATTCATTCTGCTATCATATTTTTCACACAAACCTGGTCAAACCTGCCATCTCTTGCTTTCATCAGAAACTTTGCCTCAGTGGTCCCAGTCAGATAAATCCCTGAAACTCATATTTTAGAGGTGGGTTCTAAACCACTGTATGCTATTTGAAACACTACACAAGATCATGTGTGTGTGTGTGTACAAAGTAAATGTATCTCTGTGTATAAAAGCACAGGAAGTCAGGATTGACTGAAAACAGGAATTCTGTGATTCCAGAATTTACTTTTGAAACAACATAAAAATACTACTACTCCACCCTGGAACCTGGCCTCAGGATTTCTTATTCTAGAGTTTTCATGATGAAGTCATTCGTTCTGTAATACAAGAAGTCATACCCTGAGAATTCCCAAAGCCAGAGAGACAGCTGTGCTTTTCCTATAATCATGTCACCTTCTCTCACCCCAGGGCTGAACTTGGAAGAGTAGTAGTGATGCCCCCTCTTGATCCTCTAAAACCTTTCAAAATCCTCCCTGTGGCTGGTGGTGAACTTACTGGCCTGCAATTTTCTAGTGTTACTGGTTCCTTGTACTGCCATGTTCCATTATTGAAGGATACGGCCTGTGTAAAGTCAGCTTTTGAAAACGTCAACAAAGGCTTTGCTCTGTTCAGCCTCGTTTCTTCTCTGCTCTCATTTCTTGGGAGGCACTATGAGTGCCCTCTTGGCACCTCGTCGATTTCCTGAGCAGCTAACCTTTCAATAATGTTATTAATGCTGCCTCATGGTTATCTGTGCATTTCTCAGTTCATCATTTTCAACCCTTGCTTTCTGAGATTCGTTTACGTTGTTGTGTTCTTAAGATTCTGGAATTTAATTGAATGCAACCTAACTAAGGACCCAGAACCAGAATTTCTAGCTAATAAGGGAGAAACAGTCTTAATAGGTGGCTATTTCTTTTGTCATTGATTGAATTTCCAGTAACTATACCTTGAATCTTGCCTCGGAAAAGAGATACAGATAATTGTGAACTTTCTTCTCTTGTTTAACATTTTTTATTTCAAAATTCTCCCTATCGCTCTTGGGAGGAAGCAACTTTTCTGCTAAGGTCAGTATTCTCCTGAGACTACAGCATGGACAGCTCTGGGGATCTGTGTTGGTGTGGTCTGCCACCACACTAGAAGCCTGGGAATGAACCAGTTGAGAGCCGAGGCTATGGAGCCAGACCACCCAGGTGCACATACCACCTCTGTCACACCTTTACTGTGTCCTTAGACAATTTGTTTAAAACCAGTTTTCGAATATATAAGATGATAATAATGTTACCTATTTTATTGGGTTCAAGTGAGAAAATACATTAGCTATTATTGTTATTTTTCTTCTTTGTCTTTCTGAAAGGATATTTTCACTACTTAATATTCTTTTTTTTTAAATTAAAATATAGTGTGTTATTTGCTTCCGGGGTACAGGTCTGTGAATCATCAGTCTTACACAATTCACAGCACTCACCATAGCACGTACCCTCCCCAATATCCATAACCCAGCCACCCTATCCCTCCACCCCACACACACACTCCCCAGCAACCCTCGGTTTGTTTCCTGAGAATCAGAGTTTCTTATGGTTTGTCTTGCTTCCCGGTCCCATCTTGTTTCATTTTTTCCCATCCGTCCCCCCAAGATCCCCCTTGCCCTGCCTCTCAAATTCCTCATATCAGAGAGATCATATGATAATTGTCTTTCTCTGATTGACTTATTTCGCTTAGCATAATGCCTTCTAGTTCCATCCACATTGTTGAAAATGGCAAGATTTGGGGTTTTTTGATGGCTTCATAGTATTGAGGTCTTTCATCCATTTTGAGTCTATTTTTGTATGTGGTGTAAGGAAATGGTCCAGTTTCATTCTTCTGCACCTGTCCAATTTTCCCAACACCATTTGTTGAAAAGACTGTCTTTTTTCCATTGGACATTTTTTCCTGCTTTGTTGAAGATTAGTTGACCATAGAGTTGAGGGTCCATTTCTGGGCTCTCTATTCTGTTCCATTGATCTGTGTATCTGTTTTTGTGCCAATACCATACTGTCTTGATGATTATAGCTTTGTAATAGAGCTTGAAGTCTGGAATTGTGATGCCGCCAAGTTTGGTTTTCTTTTTCAACATTCCTTTGGCTACTTGGGGTCTTTTCAGGTTCCATATAAATTTTTGGACTGTTTGTTCCATTTCTTTGAAAAAAGTTGATGGTATTTTGATAGAGATTGCATTAAATGTGTAGATTGCTCTAGGTAACATAGGCATTTTCACAATATTTGTTCTTTTAGTCCATGAGCATGGGACGTTTTTCCATTTCTTTGTGTCTTCCTCAATTTCTTTCATGAGTACTTTATAGTTTTCTGAGTAGAGATTCTTTGCCTTTTTGGTTAGGTTTATTCCTAGGTATCTTATACTTTTGGGTGGGATGACTCCATAATTTTCAAATGGGATTGATTCCATAATTTCTCTTTCTTCTGTCTTTTTGTTCATGTATAGAAATGCAACTGATTTCTGTGCATTGATTTTATATCCTGACACTTTACTGAATTCCTGTATGCGTTCTAGGAGTTTGGGAGTGGAGTCTTTTGGATTTTCCACATAAAGTATTAATCATCTGCAAAGAGTGAAAGTTTGACTTCTTCTTTTCCAATTCAAATGCACTTTCTTTTTGTTGTCTGATTGCTGAGGCTAGGACTTCTAGTACTATGTTGAATAGCAGTGGTGATAATGGACATCCCTGCCATGTTCCTGAACTTAGGGGAAAAGAGGTCAGGTTTTCACCATTGAGAATGATATTCGCTCTGGGTTTTTCATAGATGGCTTTGATGATATCGATTTTGAGGTATGTACCCTCTATCCCTACAGTGTGAAGAGATTTGAATAAGAAAGGATGCTGTACTTTGTCAGGTGCTTTTTCTGCATCTACTGAGAGTATCCTATGGTTCTTGTTCTTTCTTTTATTAATGAATTGTATCACATTGATTGATATGTGGGTGTTGAACCAACCTCATAGCCCAGAAATAAATCCCACTTGGTCATGGTGAATAATCCTTTTAATGTACTGTTGGATCCCATTTACTAGTATTTTGGTGAGAGTTTTGGCATCCATTTTCATCAGGGATATTGATCTGTAATTCTTCTTTTTGGATGAGTCTTTGTCTGATTTTGAGATCATGGTAATGCTGGCCTCATAAAATGAGTTTGGAAGTTTTCCTTCCATTTCTATTTTTTGGAACAGCTTCAGGAGAATAGGTATTAATTGTTCTTTAAATGTTTGGTAGAATTCCCCTGGGAAGCCGTCTGGCCCTGGGATCTTGTTTGTTGGGAGATTTTTGATGACTGCTTCAATCTCCTTACTGGTTATGGGTCTGTTCAGGTTTTCAATTTCTTCCTGGTTCAGTTTTGGTAGTTTATATGTCTCTAAGAATGCATCCATTTCTTCCAGATTGTCAAATTTGCTGGTGTAGAGTTGCTCATAATATGTTCTTATAATTGTTTGTATTTCTTTGGTGTTGGTTGTAATCTCTCCTCTTTCATTCATGATTTTCTTAATTTGGGTCCTTTTTCTTTTCTTTTTGATAAGCCTGGCTAGGGGTTTATGAATCTTATTAATTCTTTCAAAGAACTAGCTCCTAGTTTCGTTGATTTGTTCTACTGTTCTTTTGGTTTCTATTTCATTGATTTCCGCTCTGACCTTCATTATTTCTCTTCTCCTGCTGGGTGTAGGCTGTATGTGCTGTTTTTTCTCCAGCTCCTTTGAGAGTAGGGTTAGGTTCTGTACTTGAGCCCTTTCTTGTTTCTTGAGAAAGGTTTATATTACTATATACTTTCCTCTTAGGACTGTCTTTGATGTGTCCCAAAGATTTTGCACAGTTGTGTTTTCATTTTCATTTGTTTCCATGATTTTTTTTAATTCTTCTTTAATTTCCTTGTTGACCCATTCATTCTTTAGTAGGATGCTCTTTAGCCTCCATGTATTTGAGTTCTTTCCAACTCTCCTCTTGTGTTTGAGTCCTAGTTTCAAAGCATTATGGTCTGAAAATATTCAGGGAATGATCCCAATCTTTTGGTACTGGTTGAGACCTGATTTGTGACCCAGGATGTGATCTATTCTGGAGAATGTTCCATGTGCACTAGAGAAGAATGTATATTCTTTTGCTTTGGTATGGAATGTTCTGAATATATCTGTGAAGTCCATGAGGTCAAGACTATCATTTAAAGTCCCTATTTCCTTTTTGATCTTTTGCTTAGAAAGTCTGTCCATTTCAGTGATGGGGTATTAAAGTCCCCTACTATTATTATATTATTGTTGATGTGTTTCTATGACTTTGTTATTAATTGGTTTATATAATTGGCTGCTTCCATGTTAGGGGCATATATATTTAAATTATTAGATCTTCTTGTTTGAAAGACCCTTTAAGTATGATATAGTGTCCTTCCTCACCTCTTATTATAGCTTTTGGCTTAAAATCCAATTTATCTGATATAAGGATTGCCACCCCAGCTTTCTTTTGATGTTCATTAGCATGGTAAATTGTTTTCCACCCCCTCACTTTAAATCTGGATGTGTCTTTGGGTCTAAAATGAGTTTCTTCCAGACAGCATATTGATGGGTCTTGTTTTTTTTATCCATTCTGATACCCTGTGTCTTTTGATTGAGGCATTTAGCCCATTTACATTCAGGGTAACTATTGAAAGATATGAATTTAGTGCCATTGTGTTGCCTGTAAGGTGACTGTTTGTATATTGTCTCTGTTCCTTTCTGTTCTGTTATTTTTAGGCTCTCTCTTTCCTTAGAGGACCCCTTTCAATATTTCCTGTAGGGCTGGTTTGGTGTTTGCAAATTCTTTTGTTTTTGTTTGTCGTGGAAGTTTTTTATCTCTCCTTCTATTTTCAATGACAGCCTAGCTTGATATAGTAGTCTTGGATGTATATTTTCCTCGTTAGTGCTCTGAATATATCATGCCAGTCCTTTCTGGCCTGCCAGGTCTCTGTGGATTGGTCTGCTGCCAATCTTATATTTCTACTGTTTTATGTTACAGACCTCTTGTCCCGAGCTGCTTTCAGGATTTTCTCTTTATCTGAGACTTGTAAGTTTTACTATTAGACAACGGGGTGTTGACCTATGTTTACTGATTTTGAGGGGGGTTCTCTGTGCCTCCTGGATTTTGATGCTTGTTCCCTTTGCCAAATTAGGGAAATTCTCTGCTATAATTTGCTCCAATATACCTTCTGCCCCTCTCTCTCTTTCTCCTTCTTCTGGGATCCCCATTATCCTAATATTGTTTCATCTTATGGTATCACTTATGTCTCAAATTCTCTCCTCATGGTCCAGTAATTATTTATCTCTCTTTTGCTCAGCTTCTTTATTCTCCATCATTTGGTCTTCTATATCACTAATTCTCTCTCCTGCCTCATTTATCCTAGCAGTAAGAACCTCCATTTTTTTTTGCACCTCATCAATAGCTTTTTTTATTTCAACTTGGTTAGATTTTAGATCTTTTATTTTTCCACAAAGGGTTTTTATTTCTCCAGAAAGGGGTTCTCTAGTATCTTCTATGCTTTTTTTCGAGCCCAGATAGCACCTTGATAATCATCATTCTGAACTCTAGTTCTGACATCTTAGTAATGTCCACATTGATTAGGTCCCTAGCCTTCGGTACTGCCTCTTATTCTTCTTCTTTTTTTTCTTTCTTTTTTTTTTTTAAAGATTTTATTTATTTATTTGACACAGAGATCAGATCACAAGTAGGCAGAGAGACAGGAAGAGAGAGAGGAGGAAGCAGGCTCCTTGCTGAGCAGGGAGCCCTATGCGGGCCTCGACCCCAGGACCCTGAGATCATGACCAGAGCCGAAGGCAGAGGCTTTAACCCACTGAGCCACCCAGGCGCCCTTGTTCTTCTTTTTTGAGGTGAGTTTTTCTGCCTTGTCATTTTATCCAGATAAGAACAGATGAATGAAAAAAAAAAAAGACTAGATGAATGAGAGAACAAAGTACTAAAAGGGTAACAATGACCCCAGAAAAATATACACTAACCAAACTGGAAGAGACCTGAAACTGGGGGGAGAAGATAGGAGGGAAAAAATAAAATAAAATAAAATAAAATAAAATAAAATAAAATAAAATAAAATAAAAATATATATAATATGTATTTTTATTTATAACATTTGTATTTTTATATTAATTATTTATATATTGTATTATATTTTGTAATATAAAAATAAAATATATATTAATATATATTATATATGTTTATGTATATATATATAATATATTAGACTGATGAATAGAACAGAGCCACACACACTTCAACCACTTTATTTTGGGTGTATTTTGGTCTGTTAGGAGAAACTGCCTCCCAAAGTCTTAAAGAAAGAGAAACTTATATATATACAAAAATAAGGGTAAACACAATGAAGGGATGGAATATGACCATAAAGATGAAAATTTAAAAAGATTCTAAAAAAAAAAGGAATTGATAAGATAAGAAGTTGGTTGAAAATGAAAGGAAAAAAAAGGAGGAAAGAATGTGATAAGGCTGGAGACTAGAACAAAGCCATGTGCTAGATTTAGGATATATTTTGATCTATTAGAAGAAACTGTAGCCAAAAATTTAGAAAAAAGAAAAATCTATATGTATACAAAAAATGTTAAATACAATGAAGGGTTAGAATGTGATTATAACAATAAAAATTAAAAAAGAATTTTTAAAAAGGTATTGATAAATAGTTTAAAAAGGTTAAAAGAGGAAAGAGGAAAAATTTTTAAAAATAAGAGAAAAATTTATAAAATTTAACTCTGAAAGACTAAAGAATCATGGAAAAAAGCTATGAATTCTATGTGTTGCTTTCCTCTAGCTCTCAAGTTCCGCGGTTTTCATTGGTCAGTGAACTTGGTCTTGGCTGGATGTTCTTGCTGATCTTCTGGGGGAGGGGCCTGTGGCAGTGATTCTCACATGTCTTTGCCCAAGGCAGAATTGCACCGCCCTTTTCAGGGGCCAGACTAAGTAATCTGCAATTATAGTTTTGCTCTCGGTAGCCTTTGTTCCCTGAATGCTTTCCATACAGCTCTGGAGGATGAGAACAAAAATGCTGGCCTCCCAATCTCTGGCCCCCCAAGTAGCTGAGAGCTCAGGGCCCCACTCCTCAGTGCATCTTCAGAGAAAAGCAGTCAATCCCTCCCATCTCCCTGGTCTCCAGCTGCACTCCGTGCTCACCCAGCCTCTGACTGTGCATTTCTATCTCTGGCGCACAGCCCCATTTGGAGTCTCCAAACCCAGCAGATTCCTGTGGCATGCTCCTACATGGCTCCTCCTGGAGAAGGAAGGAGGTTGTCTCCCCGGATCTGTCACTTGTGGGGTCCCTGCTCGAAGAGCAGTGGTCTGACTGTGCCTCTGATCATGGTTTAAGGTAATCCTGAGCTGAGAGCCCACTCCTCGGCTCCATCCCTGCAGCTGGCTTCCGTGCTCTGATACCTGGGAGCTCTGCTGCACCCCTGGTCTTTCTGTGACCCCGCAGGTCCTTAGACCACACTGTCCCCTCAAGGGCTCCACCCCCTGCCTAGCCTCTGGAGCAATGTCCCTCAATGAAGCAGACTTCTAAAAGTTCCAATTTGTACTCTACTGCTCTACCACTTGCCAGGAGCCGGTCCCTCTCCCCCAGTTTATCTTCCCGTATATCACCTCAGATTCACTTCTCCGTACCTCCTACCTTCCAGTAAGTGGTCACTTCTGTTCCTAGAGTTTCTGCTATTCTTCTCTTCCATCTCCTGTTGAGTTTGTAGGTGTTCAGAATGGTTTGATAACTATCCAGCTGAACTCCTGGGACCCAATGAACTTTAGGTTTCCTACTCCTTCACCATCTTACACAACAATAGACTACTTAATATTCTTAATGCTGAAGTTTATTTATTGAATTGAATGTTTCTAAGGGCCTGCCCCTCCTTCTGATCATATTACTACAGACTTTTCTTACAATATCTCAGATGGCTAATTTCTTCTTGTCATAAAGATCTAGGAGATAAGTGGATTGTTTGACTGTGGATCTCTCACTATATATAAAAAGGACCAGGGAATTCTAATCCTACATTACTGCCTTCATTGAGAACTCTCTATCCCTTCATGGTTCTGTCTTAGAACAGGGATTCTGTCTGACACTTCCATTAGGTAGATACAGATCAGAAACAATATGGATAAAAACACAGCTGAGGATTGGGCTGGGTTATTTAATTATCCAAGACCCTTCTTGGTGATTCTTCTTCCTATAGCTCATTCACACAACTTAGGCATACAATTTACATGCCAGACATTCAGTCACACAAAAATCATTTGTTGGTGAATATAATGGCAGAGAAGGGGAACCCTCATCAGAGGCACATCCCAGAGATCATGCCAGGCAAAAAGAGTCAAGTAGGACAGCCCTGGATCTGTAGAGGATTTGTGGGCATCCATATGGTTAGGTAGCTTTTCTTCTCTATGCCCAATGAGTTCAGCCAGTGATTCAATTCAGCAATTATCCTTTTCACTATAAAGACCAGGGTAGGATATTTTCAAAATAAGCAATAAAAAGATTACTTCCTTCCTTCAATAGAGAAAAGGAAAAATTCACCCCATCACACCCTTTTTGCTTTCTTGATTCACAGGAGAAAATTGTTTTTCTCATTTCTATCCCCATTCTTTTTGTGACACTGTTGCTATGTCACTTGGCTTCTTTATGCCTCAGGTTTCTCATTTGCAAGTGGAGGTAATGGTGTCTAATGTCTACCTGTTCACAGAGATATCCTTGCAATTAATAGGGGTGTCAGGACAATATTATATGGAGAATACTAGAGAAAGATTCTACAAGAGAAATCCGTGTATCATTTTTATTAATGGCATGAAACTGAGTTGCCAGAAATCTTAGAGTAAGATTCATTTTGTATCCGGCTGCTGGGCCTGTACACTTTGTAGCATAGTCTGGATTATCCTCTTCCAACTGAAGTTGAAAAGTGTTGCAGTTCCTAAATGGCGTGGAGAACAACATACTCCTTTTCCGAAAGGCTTAATATTACCTTGACCAGCAAGAAGAAAAAAGCATTAAAGTCCCACAGAATGATTAGAACTCTTTAATCCTGGAGGGATGGTCTTTGTATCAATTATATTTTAAGCCTTGTATGTGATGAACTGTATTCTCAGTTACTAAACCCTCATTTACTGGCTTTAACAATCTTCAGAAAGTTAGTGAAAAGCAATGCCTGGTTCATAGATGAAATAGTGTTAGAGCATTGATGATGTCTGGCTTCTTTTCTTTGGGAAGGGAAATCCCCTTCTAAATTCTTAAAATAGCAGTTGGCTTTCATTAAGTCTATTCAGAGTTAAGGGTCTGAGGATCTTGAGTGACCCTCTCTTTGGGCAAGGGGCAAATTTTAATAGGCTTTTTCCTGTCTGTGGTCCCAGAAAGATTTAGCCGCTGGCAGTCTCCTGAATTGCTGGGATTTGTAAAGGAAAGGATTGATTACAGGCTTCTAATTCTTTCTCTTTCTTTAATTTTTTTTCCCATTTCATACAAAGAAGGAGAAAGATATTCTTAGTCTCCCTCTATTGAGATATAGTTGGCCTTAAGGGCAGATATTTTAGCATTGAACTTTTATTAACCTCTTCTGGGTTTGACAGTTTCTCCTTTTTTGCTTCCTAAATATGAGGCTAAAGAGCTGTTATTTGCCAAACTTGTTCCCTAGCCCTGTAAGAGGTAGACAGAAAACAAAGTTTACCTTTTTTTCTTTTTTGTTTTCCTTTTTATTTTTTTGGCTTTCTCAGTTGAATCACATCTGAAGTCTCTATCTGAAAAGGTAAATTTAATATAGGCCTTAACACATGCTGTTCACTCTTATGGAAACATCCACCCCTATCCTACCTTCTTTCCTGTCTTCCCCTCATTGTTCCTTCTCTGCCTTCCTCTAGTGTCACTTTTCTCCTGGTTAATTTATATTCCTTCCTCCAGAAAGCCCTCTTATATAGTCTCATAGAATACCCTGCTCTTGCTTATCTCAGGGTACGTAGCACTCTATGAAAATTAGTCATATATTTGCATGTATTCCCTGCTACACATTAAGCTTAATCAGGACAGGGGCTATAGATTTTGTACCCTTTTATTCCCAAATACTTAGCACAGTGACTGGGTCCTAATAAAAGTTCAACTAATATTTGTCAAATGTATGAATTAATTAATAGCAATTGAAGGAATATAAAAATATCATTAATGTTTCTTTGTGCCAGGCATTGAGCTCAATGTTTCATAAGCATTAGCTTATTAAATACTCATAACTCTATATGGTGTCTTTTTTAAACAGATAAAGACAGAAAGGCTTAAAGAGATTAAGCAATTGTGATACAGATGGTAAGTGACAGACTAAGGTTATTACCCATATTTTACAGTTAACTATATCCATAGTTTCCAAAATATAGGGATGCTTAGTCATTTAGTCCCACAGACCAGGAGTAGCTCTGATTAAATAGCAAAGCAGTATTTGTTAGATTGCCTTACTAAGGAAGGCATAGATTATAGAATTCATAGCAGAAATTAAAAGGTAGTTTTCACTTAATATTGAAAAATTCAGTAGCATTTAGTGATATGAAAGCTATTTTTTGCTCAATTAAGACTGCTGTTCCACAAGTCACTTACCTGTTTTGTGCTATAATTCTTTGTATGTTAGTCACTAAAGCCTGTCCAAAAACACAGTGAAGACAGTGAGAAAAAAGATATGATCAGTTGTTTGACTGCTCTGATTTTCTAATTTACTCAGGTGAAAAGTTAGCCAAACAAACTGATTTCGCAATGTAGACATAGCCCAAGACTATCTGACGATTCTTTAGAAAAAAATATAATCCCCTGAAATTCTAGTGATTTTTAGTCACTACCAACTATGTAGATTTGAACCAATACCTGCTTTTTTCTGAATTGATTGATTTTCCTTCTCACAGGCAACATTTTTGTTTTTCTAACCTGCAGCATTTCTGTGCCTGACTAGAATATTTTTGCATTTGATTAATGCTTTCATTTGACTTTCAATGAGGTCTCAAAACAGTTTGGCTGTCACAGTCAAATTATTTAAATATCCTCTGAAAAGACTATGTGGGAACTAAAATCAGATTCATGTGAACCTGAAAAACTAGTGGCAACATTTCCTGAACTTGTTATATTTTTATGTCTAAATTAATCATTTCACAATTTTGCTTTATGTTGATGCTCAGCTTCTTAAATACAGTGATTATTTGATGCCTTAATAGAAAAGTTTTAATTTTTAGCTGACCCAGAAGTTACTCTCTAGCAAGGATTTATGTCTTTGTTTTTTGTTTTTAAATATTCTTTGTGGTTTCAACAACACAAATATGTTATGCCTTCTATTTATATATATATTTTCAAAGTTTCTTTGGTTTCTTTAATACAAATACCTAAGCCATCCTTTTCACTTCCCAGCTATTTTTCACTCTTAATTGACTAAAATTATCCCAACCATGTTTTCAAATATGGTCAGCATTTTCTGTCTATCTTCAGCTTATGCCATGTGAAAGAAAGCACACATGAAATAATACATACCATAGATCTCATTTATATACACTTTTAGAAAACGCAGACTAATCTTTAGCATCAAAATTCAGATCAGTGCTTTTCTAGGGCTGGGCTAAGAAAGGAGCAAACTGCAAAGGGAGTTAAAAATCCTGTTGGGGTGACAGAAATATTTTGTATTTTGATTGAGACAGTGGCTCCACAGAAGTATATGTTTGTTAAAACTCATTGAATTGTCATCTTTAAATAGATGACTTCTTTCTTCTAATGTGGATACAAGTAAATTGTCTAATATAAATGATAACTATAAAAAGCGAAATCTTTAAAAAGAAGTATGTAAAGTAGTATGATTTGGCACCTTTCTAATCATAAACGAGAGGTATTTTCCTTTTGAAAACCCTAAAAAGGAGAAGTAATCGTTTGATAATTAACCTCACTGAGGATATCAAAACCAACTCCAATTCCACCTAATGGAAAAGAATCAACATTACTGAATTGGAAGAAAAAGGTTTACTCAGGTTACATTGCTGAATACAAATCTATATCATACTGAGGTCAAGTTAGCTGTCTACAAATGGTAGCATTTAGTCAAAGGACTGTAGACATTGACAGGAAAGGAGATGAGAAAGAATCTTTGAGACTCTACACTTACCCTCTGTTCACTGTTGCTGATTCTGACCTAATGCATACAGTATTCAGTACTGGGATCTGCTCCTCATCTAGATACGAAAGTGTATACATTGAATGGCAAAGAAAAGGCCCAGGTTGTTTATATATCATCAGAAAACTGGTGGGTTGGAGACATTAGATATCAAAACTTGCAAACTAGCAAACACAACATCCAAAACAAACAAACAAAAAAGCTACCATAATATCACCAAATCGATTAAAAGCAGTGTGCTGTTAGACATGCAGCATGAAACTGTGGATCGTGCGGATGCAGCTATCTTCCAAATGTCGTTCACAGGAGGACATCTATGGACTCTAATGAACATTGATGCTGTTACTCAGAAAAAAATACAATGAATTAATTTACAGTCAAGATCACAGAAGTGAGATAGCATCTATAAACCACATAACTCATGTGCAAGAAATACAAAATCAGGTTCCCTTTTCAAAATGAGACTTGTAGGGTATCTCTATATACGTCTCAATAGAGGAAAAAGTATGTGTCGAATATCTGGTCTGTGGAAAATATTCTCATTGCACTTTGATCAAAGGTCAGTTTAGCCCAAATTCAGAAAATTGGATCGGACAATCCAAATTTAGTTGGCAGAAGGAAATCAGCAATATTCAGTCTTTAACAATAAACACAGTGAAGGTATTTGTAATAAATTGAGGTTTTTTTCTTGATGACTATAAATGATTCAGAAAGGTATAGATCAGATGGTTTTTATTTGAGCAGTGGCTTATTTTTCTAAATTTAGCTGGATACTAAACATTTCTACTTATTGTCAGGGCAAGGCCAGTTTAGCCATTTTAGAGAGCCACTTGTTTACTTATAAATGTTAAGATTTCTATAGAAAAGCTACCCAGTATGTGTCATCTGTATGTATTCTTTTAATTTAGCAGACACATTTAACAAATAGTTTTTGCTACAAAAACGAACACTGAAGGAAGCTGGATTTTCTGGCTCGATAATCTTTTACCTCCTTTGTTTAGATGTCTCAACAATTAGAGATTACAAATCTTTATATATTTTCCATTTTGCTTCATGTTTTTTAGAATATTTTAAGAAAAAGTATGTTTGTCCATTTGTTTGTTCTCACAAGAGTGAGCACTAAGGAGAGTATACTCTAGGTGAAAGAAACCAAAAAAAGGGGGGGGGAATAAATTAATTAAATTTAAAATTTTATTTTGAGCATTTGATCAATGAAGTGCTGTTAAAGTCATAGATTGATCAAATGCTCGTATAATCAGGAAGTTTGCAAAACTTTATACATAAGAAGTTTCCGCTTTGGAGGTGAACCCTCAGAACTGGAATTTGTTACAAAAAAGAAAACCTTTGAGACTTCTAAAACTAAAGCTCTTCTCCCAAATGTTTGGCTTAGCTTGTCTACACTAATTTTCAGTATCATTTCTTATAAAAGAAGTTTCTCTAGACTTTGGCCAACAATACAGCAACTAAGAATTGCTATAATGGTTTTAAGAGTAGTGGTAGTGTCAAAGAGAATTCATCCCAGGAGTGGCAAAAAGACTAGTACTTTCAAGTCACAAATATTAAGGCATTATACAAGCTCTGCTACTCCATAATGCTATAATGGTTAACAAGTTATTTCTAAATATTATTTTCTTCATTTACAAAATAGGAATGGTATCTACCTCATAGCAGTGTCTGACACATAGTAGATATTTTAGTAGATATTCAATAAATGTTAGTTCTTGGTCCCTTCACCTAAAATATTTCCAGAAACATTTGAAACATACTTGCATGTATGTTATCAAAGTTCCAACCCTCCAATCTTTGCTGCAAATAAGGGTTGCAAAGAGTAATTTAAGGAAAAATGCTTAGTAACTATTTCTCTGTCTTCCCATTCTCCCTCCCAGCAAAAATTCTTCCTCCCGATGATAATGTGCTTTTTTTAACTCCACTAATTATTCTGAGAAAGAAAAAGTGAGAAAAAGAGAGAAGAAGAAGAGGAGCAGGAGGAGGAAAAGAAGGAAGAGAAGGAAGAAGAAAACATGCAGAGGGAATGACACTGCAAAGAAAATAGTAGCCCAAAGGTCAATATTAAAAACATACCTTCTAACAGTCAAATCCTCTCAAGTAATCTCCCTCTGCTCTCCTCTTCTGAGATGTAAGACCTTGCCTTAACTTAGCCACCTGAGATCTGGTTAGGTAAAAAGGAAATATTGGATCAATGAAAATAATTTATATATAGATAATTAAAAATTGACACTATTCTACTTTTGTCATTTTTTAAAATAATCATAGATTAGTTCTTCTGACTTACCTGGAAAAAAAAGAACAAGGGAAATAGTTCTCATATTTCAGGGTATTTTATTACTTTATTCTGACTCTTGGAAAATCTACCATCATATCATAGGCACGGAATCCCTTTTTTTACTTCCACATTGCCCTGAGACGCATCTCTCCGGGATGTCTGTCCATCTCCAGTCAAGTGGGATAACCGCTTGGAATCCACAACAGTGCAAGAGCTACCATTCTTGCTAGGAATTCTTGTTTACTGTCTGTGATATCCACATACTATCTGCAGCAGGCAGTTAATGCAAACTTTAACCTTCCTCAAAGCACCTGTGCCTCTGTGAGTACGTTGTTCATTGGAGAGAGTGTGCCCTATTTCATTGTTAGCTAACAGGCAAGGGAATGGACTACGGACTCAGAACATCAGATAAATTTAAAAAAAAAAACACCTCTGGCAATGTTATAGAGAGTGACTTAGTATAGGAGCATTTGCCATTGGTTAAGAGAAAGTTAAAATAGTCCAGGCCATAAATAATAAGGGTCTGAATTGAGATAGTAGCAATGAGAAAGCAACAGAATGTAAGGATTATAGACTATGGTAGAGGTGAAATTGACTGGATCTGGTAACTAGTCCAAATCAAAAGTAAAGAGGAAAAAAAGGATTGAAAAATATCAAGATTTCAGCCTGGGTGTCAGGGTAAATGGTGATATATGCAGCAAGATGCAAAGATTGAAACTGACTTCAACAATATCTGTTTGAAACCCTAGTGAAGTAATCATCTTTACTTTGTGGGAAATCATGAGGAGTATGGTATAGGGCATTTGGAGAATCCCTGAATGTTACTTTCCTTTGGATACCTCTTAGATCAGGCTTTCCTTTCTGTTCTCTAAAGGCACTTGCTTCCTTCCTTACACTTACTTCTGTTTAATTGGAATTGCCTTTTTTATTTTGTCACCTCAGATGGGCTATAGGTTTAGTGAGGGCAGTGCTTATGACCATTCTGCTTATCTTAGTACTATTACACTAAGCATAGATACTAATAAATAATAAATGCTCAAAAGCTGGGGTTTTTTTTGAATGACTAGTAGTGCCTTGGAATCTTTGGAAGTTGTGAAGCACTAATTATAAATTTTAAAGAGGTGACAGCTATGGCTCTGGAATCAATCAACTTTACTCTTATGTATAGAGTCCCAATAGAAGCAGCAGTGGGAGGAACAGCTGATACAAGATGAGAAGCTTTTAGAGAAAGGAAAAAAGAATAGTCACAAGGATAAACGAAAAAGGGTGGAATTTTAGAAATAACATGTCAGAAATGTCAGGTACCTCAAAAAATACAGGATGTCTAGGGAGAGAACAATGATACCAGCAGAGACCTTTGAAAGGTAGTGGACAGTAGAGAGCATTGGCAGAGCAAAAATAGAGGGGATGTCCATGATTATTTCAAAACTAAATAGAACAAGCTTAAGAAGAATGAGGAGGGCATTACAATGATCCCTATAATCACTGGATTCTTTGATTCAGTGTTTTCCTGAAAGGATATGTTTCAGAATTCTAGCACCTCCTACTTTTAAAGATGCAGAAAATACATTAGAAGTTCTGTAATGATTGTTCAATTTCGACAAAGTATTTCACCACCTTCTTTGACGATTTACAACTTACTTATTAACATTACAAGGGAAATAATATTCCCTGGGACACATTTTGAGATATGCTTCCCTGATTCTGTGTCTAGAGACACATTTATATTCTCGAATTTTAAAGGTATAATAGTAGGTATAAACTGTCACTGTTTGTCAGAAATCTTCCTGATTCATATGACTGTGAAAGTGATGTTTTTTGAGTTCCATTGAAGTGCATCTTGTAAACAGTGAGAACATTATACACTGACATTCCTTTATTCAACCAACACTTACTGTATACCTACTGTGTACCAGGCAGGTACTGTGCTCAGTGCTGATGATACGAGATTAAACAACATGGTAAAGGTTCCTCCTGCTCTCATGAAGCATACAGATTAGATGTGCGTGAGGGGTTGGGAGAGATAAGACAATAAATAAGGAAAATAATTTTGGATAATTAAAAATGTGCTATAAAATGTGTAGATGTGATGAAAAGTTATTGGAGTGGAGGGACTAATTTTGATTGTTGTTTTTGGAAGACTTCTGTGAGAAAGTTATAGATGAAGCTGAGATCTGAATTCTACAAAAGAGCTAGCCTGGTGAAGATATTAATGGGATGTGATTCTAGAGAGATAACAAGTGAGCAAGTGAAAAATCCCTAAATTGGAATGAAGCATAAATATATATGACATCTATATCACACACACACACACACACACACAAACACACACACACAGGAAGAAGACCAGGGTGACTGAAGCATACTGTACGATAGAGTGATAGAAGATAAAATCTCAGTTTAACAAGAACAGTTTAACAGTTTCACAGTTCATATAAGGTGCATGGACCATTTGGGAGTTCAAATTTTATTTTGAATGTGATAGTAAGCCACTGAGATATTCAAGCAGGAGAGAAACATGATCATTTATTTATTTATTCATTCAACAAATATTTATAGAGCATATACTATATGCCAGTTCTTTGGCACTGGAGATATTGCAGTTACCAAAACAGATCCTCCCTTTATGAAGATTACATCTTAGTAAATAAATGCTTTTAACGTAGACTATTCTAAATGTATTATAGATAATGGACTAATATGGGCCAAGAGTGGAAGCAGAGATAGCAGTCAGGAGTTTGTGGTGGGTTCCAGGAGAGGAATGAAAGTGAACCAGGCTAGAATGTTTACAGTGGAGATGGAGAAAAGTCCATAGATTTGGTATTTTTTTTTATAGGTACAGTTCGCTAGGTTGTTGCTGGATACCTTTGAGAGATGAGGGAAAAAGGAAACGTCAGGAATCACAGATACTATTCCTTTTTGAGATGTTATTTGGGAAACACCTTTCAGGGAATAGAAATCAAGAGATCTTTTGTGGCCATTTTAAATGTGAGCAGCCTATTTAAGAAAAGACCTTAAGAAGTCAGTTGTACATGATGTGATGAGCATTGGGTGTTATACGCAACTACTGAATCACTGAACACTACATCAAAAACTAAAGATGTACTATATGTTGGCTAACTGAATTTAAATAGAAAAAAGAAGTCAGTTGCAAGTGCAAATCTAAAGCTCAGGAAAACATCACTACAACTATGAGTTAGATGCAGTTTTTATTCCATTTTACTGTTAAGGAAGTTGAGGCACAGAGACATCAAATAACTAGCCTCAGAGTTACTGATGGTGCTAGGGTTTGAACCTAGACTGAACCAAGGCTGACGCTAGGATTGAGTCTTTACCACTTCACTGTACTGCTTTTCTAAAACCTTAGGGCGGATATGGGAGGCAGGGGAGTGGGAATAAATTTTTCAAGAGGTTTTGAAGAGGGAAAGTGAGAAACTGGATTGTAACAGGGGGGTCTGTGGGCCAGGGAAGGCTTTGAAAGATGGGTACTACTAGAGCATCTGTGCATGCTATTGGAATAATCTGGTAAGAGGAAAAAATTGATGTTACAGGTTAGAAGCATCTAATTGTGTGAAGAAAGTCCTTGCACTTGGCTCAGGGCCTGGCAGCAGTCGGGACTCAGTATGAGTCTGCTGAATTACAATAAGTTCCTTAAACCTGGCAACTAACAGAAGTGGGATTTAACCTCGATCTCTGAATCCTCTGCACTTCTCAGGCCACTAGACCGTGCTGTCTCATAGCCCGTAGTCTAGGCTACTTCTCATCTAAAAAGTCATTTCCCTCTGGTTCTATGCCTAGCCCCACTGTTTTAGATGCAGAAGCCCCTGATTCAATTTCTTGCTGGAATGGATTCTCCACAAATAAGGATAATCCTCCATTTCATGTTTACTCACTTGGTTGACTTCCTCTATTCCACACTCTTTCCACAACAGGCTTTGCAGTTTCTGTTTTCTGAGACATTCAAATAAATGTGAGTTGGTATTACTTCCTGAAATGCATAATTTTCCCTCTTATCATTTTTGAAACAAATGGATAAATTGCAAAGGAGCGACATTAATGAGATGTTTAATTTGAGGTTTTAATTTTGCAAATGTTGGGAAGCATAATTAAGATTCAGGCAGTACATAAGGGTCTTCAGGAATACAAAACAAACTACATTTTCCATCTAGAATTTTGGGAACATTTTCTGCTCAAACACAAACCTCTTATAGCTGTGTTCCTTTGTTCCACAAGCACCCTGGGCACTGTGAAGAAACAGAACATGTAGTCCTCACAGAGGTGGCAAATAAATAATCAGCATGGATGTTATTGTGACAATTAGCAGAAAACAATGTGCTGGGAGGGGTTGAGGTGAAGGTGAAAGGGAGTGGGCACTGGTTTTATATTTCTTTTATTCTCAGAATTGCAGAGCAAGCTTCATTTTCATTCCAGATGATATCTCAGGTAATTAATACAGGGAGGAGAAAAAGGAATAATGAATTAGAAGGGGATACAAATAGCATAATAAAGGTTTTTGGGAAAAGGTAAGCAAGGAAAGTATTTGAAAGCTTAAGGAAAAAAAATCACATAATTATTTAAAATAAAAAATAAAAAACAAAACCTTACACAGCCACAGTTTATCTATCAAAATGGAAGAAGAAAAGAAAGTGAGTTTAGATGGTAGAGAGAGAGCTACTGGTTTTCAAGTATCTGAAATGGCTATTTTTTACCTAGAAATGGAAATTAATTTCCTAATCTCTATCTCTTAGGCTATGTCTAAACACATAAGTCAGTTTGAACAAAAAAGTAAGGTGAGTCAGGTAACAATTACTCATAAAATTGCTATTTCTACTTCTGTTGGAATAGTATTGAATTGTACACTGTAAAAAGAGTAAAAATATAGTGATTGATTTGTGAATTCATTTCATTATTAGGTTGAACAATATGAAATTGTCCTCCTTTGGTTAAAATGGTTGCAAATCAACAATATCATATGATTCAAGGTAGTACTATCATTAAACTAATGGAGAACATTTCTCTTATGTTTGAAATCAATCAATATATATTTACCAAACATGGGGTATAGATTCAGGACTGGAGCAGATGTTGCCAATCAGTGAAAACAAAGATTCTGAATATGACAGTTTGTTTAGTATTAAAAGTTTGGCAGACCTCAAGGGATGCTATTAGATGTTTAGAGTCTATCAAGTAAGAAAATGCATAACCAAGCTGGTCTAAAGTCAATAACACTTTATGCACAATTTTTTCTGCCTTTTATTTATAATAGTAGTGTCACATGTATTTGAAAAATAACAGCATATATATAAATAGTACATATGTACATATACACATATATACATACACATGTGTGTGTAGTACATATATATTTAATCTCTAGACAAAGCTTAGTGCAAATTTAGATCATTAAAAACTATATCAGACAGGACTTTTTAAGTTGCAAGTGGCAGAAAAACCATTCAAACTGGTCCAAGCAAAACAGAAAAAGATCTTCACTTACATAACTGAAAAGTCCAACAGACGTGTTTTAAAACACGGCTAGGTCTAGGATTCCAAATGGTATCATCAAAGCTTATTCTTTCTCCACCTCTAAGCTTTTCCTCTTTTTAATTTTATTATTGTTCACTTGATTTTTATGCTCCACCCAGTGGCCACCATGGCAGTGTAAGGAGGACTTCCAGTGTCACATTACCAACACTGTCCTAGAATTGTTTATCAAGATTCCTAAGCTTATCACTACAGATAGGAGAATGTGAGGTTCTGATTGGCTAGACAATTCATAAACCACTCCTAGAATCTTTAATCTACATGAATCTCATGAACTAAAAGTGAGGAGGGGGACTCCCCATAGAAAATAAAGAAGTATGAGTATATGCTGAACCACCAAAAGTAACAGTTTGCCAACTGTGTAATCCCCATGAAATAACCATTGCCATCCCAGGGACCATGGCACATGGGTTGGATATCACTGTTGTAAAGATTATACAATGAAAGATATGCATCTTTGCCTTGTTCTTACAACTTATTATTGATTTATTCACTTATTCAGCAAGAATTAAGAGTCAACTGTGTAGGATTTTTTTGTAGTAGGGGATTCAGATTTAACTAAGACATAGTTTCCGCCCTCCAGGACCTCCAAACCTAGTGGGAAAACAAAATTGCTGAGTGATAAACCAAATACTATGAAAGTACAGAGGAAAATGTAACCAACTGTACAAAGAATGTTAAAGAGATCACAGGCACAGTGATACTTGACAAGCACTTAAAGAAATAAGAATTTTTAGCCAGAATGAAAAAATAAAAACAACAATGACTAAAATATCTAAATAATTACTGCTATGTGAGCTGATAGAGGTAACTCATGAGGGTCAAGAAGGAAAACTCTGAGTACTCATACATACCACAGCCATAAACACCAATAGGGTGAGGGTGGTCAGGCCCAGTTTAAAGTATGGGGATTTAGAGAAAAATTCTATACAACATTTCAGAGCACTGTGTGATAGTGCAACTTTTCTCAAGAGCTTTTTATCAAGACATAATACAGTTAAAATAGGAAGAAAAAAGAGTCCACCAGTGACTTTTGGTGAGAGAGAAAGGAATGGGAAGAAATTCAGATTATTGCAGCGATGTCTTTGGGAACAGAGAAATGAACCGTTTCCATCTCTTGGCTTATAAGGAAAAAGAAGACATCAGAAATGTTTGTGTGATTCTTAGAATCCAAAAGAGACCTAACCTTAGTAGCATCTACAAATAGGATGTCAAGAATATTAAATAAGTTTTAGAGTCTTAAATTCAAGATTCATTTTCTTACTTTTCAAAATAAACAATGAGCCTTATTCTAAAAGGCAGTTTTTAAGTAGCTATTATGTACTGGCAAAGGGAATGAGTAAGCATAGCCTCTATAGGTTTTTATCTTCTATATAGATAATAGATTTGATAAAGACATAGATATATTTCTTTCTATAACTCATTCAAATCCATATGTATACATACATATTACACACTGAATGTCATATTTGGGTGATTTTCCAGGTCACAGCAATTTTAATACTTTATACATTTCTTTGTGATGAGCTAAAGAAAAGGTCTTTTTAATGCATTCACAGTGGGAAGAAAGATTTTTTAAAAACTTTATCAATTTTGGTACTTAACTATATAATTCAGCCCTTTGTTATTCACAAGTGGTATTGAATCTTTAATAACACTATCAATGAAAAGGCATGTACCTGTCTGCATTTTGTAACAAAAAGGAAAATATATAAATAGCTTGCCATTGTTTGGTAAATTCTACTGCTCAGTTATGGGGAAGCTAAATAATCCATAGTCCATGTGAACAAGTTAGAAAAGAGCCTTTAATGAGCTACAAAAGGAAGTATTTTCAGAATACTATACTCATTTTCATAAATGTTGCTGGAGAGGCAATTGCTCAAATATAATTCTCCCATTAGGAGGTTAAGAGAGATAATAATAGCTTAACACAGAAGGAAATAACAAAAGAAATAAGATGTCAATTATGATCAGATCTGTCTTTGCCATATAAATTCAAACAATAAAATTGCTATGTAATTATTTCAAAACTCTACTTACTTTATTTTTCAATATTAAATTCTTCAAGCAAGGGTCTGCCAGTACATCTGGGCTTTGGATCACCCATAGTATTTGCATCAGGAGGGGAGCTCATTATTTTAGGAGGGAAAAAGGCAATTTCAGATCTATGCTTATTATTGCCATCCTAAATGATATTCATAGAAATGATACAAAGTTTAGAGTTGTATATGTGGAACATCAAATGAAAAACTCAAGTTGAAATAATATGAGTATTCTCATCCTTCATATTTTTAAGATTTATTTCTTTGTTTTTTAATAGATAACTTTTGTTCCATCATAAAGTTATCCAACTGTAGATAAATAAATGTAGCATTTAGTCAAATGACCTGACTGATTATATCAACTCCTGACAGTAATTATGTGACTCTTGGAAATGATGGAATGGTGCAGTAATAAGATGATATTTCAGTAGGCAACCCAGGAGGCCTAAAGCCTGCCTTGATGTCAAATATACTGCTCTTCCTTTAGAAGTCCCTGAGGAAAATTAAATGTACAGAGAATTATGACAAAGTAAGGAAGAGTAAGGAATTATTCACTCAGAATTTGGACCCAAAACCCACTGAAAAATTGGTTTCTGTTCTGTAACTTATGGAAAACTCATTTTTTTCCCTTATTCTAGAGATGCACTAGAGTCTTGACCAATGGCAGGCAAGATGCAAAGTCAGACTCCTAATAATTACCCCTTCCCTGCTCCTGATGTAGACTACCATGGATTAGTCTTGCCGGTTTTTTTTTTTTAATTTTATATGTGTAGATTAATAGACAATGTTTTATATCTGACTTTTTATGCTCAACATTCTTTTTGTGACTCCATCCATTTAAAACACTCTATAGTATTCCATTCAACAAATATTTTTATTTTTCCATTTTACTGTTGATGGATATTTGAGCTATTTTCATCGTAAAACTGTCCTCCTCTGAACATTCCTTACATGTCTTTTGGTGGTCAAACACATGTACTTCTGTTGCTTATTTATTTAGAAATGGCACAGGAAGATTCTCAAAGGGGGAAATTGACTCCCTAATTTTGGGCTCATCTTGGTGGGTTTTCTTCTCCTCCTGATCTGTTCCTTAATTCTGCACTGTTTTTTAGCTGTTTTGTGCCTTAAAATAGATTTTATTTTTCAACATTTTCTATAGTTTCTCACATGAGAAACTTGTGAGATTGAATTGAATGAGGTTCAATTTGCCATTACCAAAAGTGGAACTCTCAAGACACATCCTCTTTACTGATTTTAACTTGTCAACATCAAGTTTCAGGGTCAATTCCACATAGAAAACAGGATTATATTTTGTTCTGAATTTTCTTAGTTCAGAAATAACATTTATTTTTCTCCTTTTCTGTATTACTATCAAACTTTGGATACCACATTGCTAATTTAGTTAGGCATGGATGAGCATATAGTGGGGTTCAATAAACATTTGATCAGTAGATTCAAAACAACACCAAGTTACCAGAAGGAAAAAAGAACATATTACTGGGTATAGCTACCAAAACGTCTACATGAGAAGTGAAAATAAACCAGTGGCTTTATTTATACAATGCCAAATATTTAGAATTGGGGAGATACCCAAATAATCTACTGGGTTTTCATTCTTACATGAATCTTTGGCATCATGTACACGACCACATGGAAATTGTGTTCCTTGTTAAGAATTTTTCTACATACTTAATGAGGAACATAGTTGGAAGACTTGGCTGAAGTCCATGCTAATCACATTACCATGGATAATGAAGAGTAAGCTGAGTGTTTGTTTTTAAAGTTCTACTTCTTGTGTGCTTCATTTTGCTAACATCCTGTTCTCATTACCATCATTTGACTAAGGAACTAAAACTTCTCAGTCTTCTTTATGTGTTATCTGCTTAGAAATGTATGTCTGTTAAGAACCTGCTCCCCACCTTAATTCCCTACTATTTGAGCTAGATTGACTACTTCCTACCTATGCTTAAACCTCAGCTCTGGCTCTAAATCAGAATATTTAGACAAGGATTATAATAAAATAATGCATCTCACTTAAGAGCACGAGGTAATACATATTAGAATCACCTGGAAATACTTTATTAAATAACAATTCTTGGGGCGCCTGGGTGGCTCAGTGGGTTAAAAAGCCTCTGCCTTCGGCTCAGGTCATGATCTCAGGGTCCTGGGGTCAAANGGGTGGCTCAGTGGATTAAAGCCTTTGCCTTCGGCTCAGGTCATGATCTCAGGGTCCTGGGACCAAACCCCGCATTGGGCTCCCTGCTCAGCAGGGACCCTGCTTCTTCCTCTCTCTGCCTGCCTCTCTGCCTACTTGTGATCTCTCTCTCTCTGTGACAAATAAATAAATAAAATCTTTTTTTAAAAAAAAGCATTCTTATTCCCATTTCTTTTATCATTCCTAAGGATGTATCAGAATCTACACCTCCCATCATCACTAGCCTATTGAGACTTGCCACCTTAGGAAATATTGGTTCAATAGTGCAGGCTTATTTGCTTTTGTTTCCCTACTACTACTCTGTCTCTCTATGCCTGTTCAATTCCATCTGGATTCATAGCTTAAGTTTTCATATCCAATGTCTCTTAACTTTGTACCTTCTTCCCAGCATCTTGATCTCTTAGATATTTGATACTGCTTACTAAAATAAAATCTAAGTTCCCCATCTAATTCACTTGGCCTATGCCAGTGGTTATCAGACTACCATCTGGAGGGCTTATTAAAGCATTGATTTCTAGACTCCATTCCCAGAGTTTCTCATATAATAAGTCTGGGTTAGGCTCAAAACTGTGTTTCTAACAAATTCCTAGGTGATCCTGATGCTTCTGATTTGGGAATCATACACTGAGAACCACTAGCTGATGGTGATCCCCAGACTTCAGATTCATTCTACCTAAGTTCAATTCCCTATGGTTCATCCCCTATATGAATCTCCAATGTTATTACTTCTAATTCTTATCTGAATTTATAGCCTACTCTTCCCCTACTAACTGAAGTCCTGGTCCTGACTCTGGTTTTTTCAAACCCTAAAGAACAACCAGAGTTCTGTTAACTGATTTGATTGATTGATTAAATGATTAATTGGTTCATTTATTCATTTCATCATTCATTACATATTTAATGCCTTGTATGTGATAGTCATTGTCTATGCAAAGTGAAAAAACTACATTCTGTATTATTAAGGAGCTTATAGTTTAAGAAAGAGAGATCATTGAGTAAGCTGATAATGCCTGTACAATAACACTAAGTTTTATGATAGTGTTAACCATTGGGTTCTATAAAAATGCAAAGATGAGAGATCTAACCCTGGCTACATGGGAGCAGAGAAGGTTTCTAGAAAGAGAAGGGTGCCTAAGTTGAGCCCTGAATTACAAGTTGGGTTATGCAGCTGATGAATAAAGACAAGGTACTTGGAGAAGATGGAGCATAGACAAATAGCTGTGAAGAATATAAGAATCTCAGTGTGGTTGACCAAAGGTGAAGAGATACAAGTCTTTAGTGAATATGAGCCTGAAGAATTAAGCAAGAACCAAAGTATACAGGATTATTTAGGCCAACCAAATGAGTAGAAGCTGTGAGAAATCACTGAAGGATTTTAAGCAAATGATCTGGGATCCTTTCTCTATTTTTAGAATTGCAAAGTGGTGAATAACACTACTCATAGAGAAATAGGTAATGATTTAAGCTAATGATAATAAGAAAATAAACCAATATATTGAAAGCCAGTAGGCATAGAACTGTAGACATTTTTACAAACCATTTATGAAATAATACTTACACAATTTCATGGTATAGAAGATAAAAGTGCCTAGGATTATTTAACTATCTTATGGCAGATCCAACTGGCATACCAGAAGGAAAAGTTTAAGAGGCTAGTTAGACAAAAGAATGAGGGTTAAAGAAGATATTTTCTAGAAATGGAAAGTAAGAAACATGATTTCTTATGATCAACTACTGGGTTCCCTGTAAACATCTTTGAGTTTATTAGAATAAGCCTGAGTTAGTATTAGAATAATACTGAGGTAGTATTACTCCCCCATGATTTTCAAAACATCATTTGAGTACTAATCTGAAATTTTTATATCTGAACATTGACTTTTTACTTACATGAATATCTTCATATTTAGTTATATTTGTGTATTTTTGATAATTAGTTACTGCTGTATAACTACAAATTTAACAACTTAAAACAATATAAACTTATTACCTGTTCTAAAGTTAAAAATTGGGTTGGCTTGGCTGATTTTCTTGGCAAATACCCCCTTCACCCCCAAATGGGTATTGATCAGCCAGACTCTTACTGGGAGACTCTGAGAAGAACCCATTTCCAAAGTCATTTAGGTTGTTAGCAGATTCAGTTTTGTGGTTGTAGGACTGTAAAAAGTTCCTATTTACTTGCTGGCTATCAGTTGGGAGCTTCTCTTAGGCCCTAGAGATGTCTCTCAAGTCCTTGCATGTTTGCTATTACATCTCAGAACCAGCAAGTTGTCACACTGAATTCTGTTCGTGCTTGGGATCTCTCTGATTTCTTCTGCCACATCTCTTCTGCCTCCAGAACTAAGAAAGTTCTGTGCTTTAGGGCTCAGGTGATTCTATGGTCTGTAACCTTAATTACATCTACAAAGTCCTTTTCGTCACATATAATTAACATATTCACAGTAATGGGGACATCGGGGGCTGTGATTCTGCCTACCACAATTCATATTAAGGTTTTCCATTTACTAAGATAAACAAAAATTATAGTCTAGTGTGAATGGCCTATGCCATTTACCACTGTCATACAGAATGTGTATGTTTCTCCCCTAATTAGCACAAAGAACCTCCATAAATAGCCCACATCAGATTAACTGCTAAAAGATTAGTTCCTTGCTGCTTTCTTTCTCCTCCTCTTCCATCACTCCACTTGTCAAAATTAGGGTCTTTAGTATAAGTTAAAATACATTTCTGTCAAAACTATCCACAATAAATCAGTTGTTGATTTGAGTCTTCTTAAGCTAATGAACACACAGGATTAGCATGTATATTTGGAGGCATAATGGTATAGGGAAATCCAAAGTTAATGGAAGAATCAGTGAAGATTAGTTTGCTCACAGTTTTGCCATCCCCTCCCCATTAAAAGTCAATATTGCATGAAAAATAATTCAACTATTGATGATGTAGTTAATATACCCAGGGTTTTCCAGATTTGCATTAACTGAGAACTTCTTGGAAGATGTAATTGTATATCTTTTATTGCAGTTATGCTGCTTTGCCTTCTAGCAGAGAGTTCTAATACATAAGATACATGGAAATGTGATTCTGATACCTAATGTGAAAAGGAAATGTGATGGCAGATATCAATAGGACATTAAATTAGTATTAATTTTTACTAAAATTTTGTGCAGGGAACAATTTTTTTAGGCCTTATGATTAAAGATTTGCTTTTCTCGTTCAGCATAATTGCAAGTTTTGCTGTTTTGTTTTTCTAAAAATACGTATTGGAGTAGAGTTTAGGTTTGGATACTTAATGTTTCTTCCTCAAGACTTATATTTTTCATTCTCAAATACTTGCATTATCATGTGTTATTTTCATTTAGTGTTATAGAAAAGATGGAAGCAACAGCCATATTGGTGATTTGGAAGAATTCAGCAAGACAAATGATTATCAGAATATTTCTCGCATCTTTTTTGGCCTTTTCCTAGTTATTTTTGTTTTAATTTCTGGAAAAGAAGAAATCCATTATCTATAAGCCCAAACATTGTAGTGTCAGAGACAGATACGTATGTAGGATGTCAGGGGGGAGAAAAGTGCTATGCCCAAAATTAAAAAATAATAAAAATGATAATTTAAAAAAATTTTTTTAAATTGTGCTTTCAGTATGGAGAATATTAAAATCTAACTGAAGATGATGCCTTCTGATACCAGACAGCTATCTGGTCTCTAACCTCTCTCCCTGCCCATATTATGAATTGTACAGGAGGTGCAAAATAAAATCTATCTTTAGCTCCCAGCCACAGACGATGTCAGGGCTTTTGCTTCTCTAGATCACTTATTCCTTTTTCAGGCCCTGCAGGTATATATATGCTCATGTTTTTCTCTCTAGTTTTATCATGTCACTTATCCTCATAGGTCACACTCATAAATGTGAACTATTTTACTCTCTGCTTCAGCCAGTGCTTGTACTACCACCACTACCAACCCAACTGCCAAAGCAATAACCATTCCTCTCCAAGAGATCCCCAGGTTCCTAGAAAATCCTTCTCCACCACTTGAAGAACAAGATGTTTTTCTCTCAGACTCACCACATATAGCTAGATATGAAAATCTTATACCTCATAACAACCACTCAACCTTACTTCCTACCAAAAAGTTTTACAAATACATGCGTGGGGTTTTCAATGCTAAGCTGAAGACAATTTTAAAGTGTGGCTCACCTTTCTTATGCAGTACTGACTTTAGAAAGGATGATAGTGATCACTGAAACTCATTTACCTCTGCCACATTGTACCTTATAGGCCAGACTAAGTATTCCATCTTATTTACCCTCACTTCCTTATTGCATAAAAACTAAAATTAATATTGCCATCTGCACAATGTTCCTATAAAAAACAAATGAAGATATGTTTCTAAAATACATTCCATACTGCCAGATGTGTAGCAGTTATATACCAAGTATTAGTTTTCCTTTAATTCTCCCTTTGTTGTTTTTGTCAAGTTTGCATTCTTATTTTCTCAGTCATTCTCTCTGGGCAATCTACATCCATGTGACACATTTTATCCTCTCACAAATCAAGGTCAGAAAAGATAGACACCCTAATTTTCAATTCCCTATTAATCAAGTTAACTCAAGTTAGTCACAAGTCATAGGCCTAGCAGGTTAAATCTTTCTTTATTTAATGTGTCATGATAAACAAATCTAAAGTCAGTGATTCAAATCCAAATTCAACATGGTGTTTTATTTTTGAAGTCATTCAGACTAAGGTATAGTTTGACATTCAGCTTGACAGCTTCATAACCCAAGTCTGTAGAAGACATTTTGTGGTCTTGTAGTTTTTGTAGAAAACTCATTTCAACTCATCACACATACCCCTTAATTAAAAAATATCTCTCTTCATTATATTTAAATGTAGAAGACTTCAAGAAAGATGAAACTTACCTAGTGCCTCCATATAGCCAAAAGAACAAACTGTCTTCTTGGTACCAGAATTAGCTACTACTCCATCAAAGAAAATTACATTGGCATAGCACTTTGCAATTTATAAATACGTTTCCATCGATTACTCATTTGATCTTCTCAATGGCTTATAAGACAGTCAGGAAAGACACATTTATCACCAGTTTTCATACAAGGAAGTTGAGGCTAAGAGATGTTATATTGCTTCCACAAGATCATGTAACTGGTCCAGGAGCCAGTGTTCAAACCCCAGTCTGACTAAGGACAGAGCCCAAGCTCCTTACCATTATGACCAGGAGACACCCAAATCTCCTTATTCAAAATTCAGTTCTCTTTGCTCTGATCTGTGTTACATTTTTTGGTCATTATTTTTAAGTTTGAGGAAGAATTCTTTATTGCTTTGGTTTTACTTGAGGTTCTATACATAACACTTTCAACTTTATATTCTGCAATATGTAAACTATTTTATTTCATATTGCTGCGTGCATTTGTATAGATTTTGCAAATAATTTTTTTATTATTCTTTTGGTTTTGGCACATAGATAAGTTAGTGACTTTATTCTGAAAACCAGTGGATGAAGTGGTACCAACATTCCAACTGAGTCAGTGATATTTTAGGAAACACAGGTTGATGGAAATACCTCAACCCCTGACTTGGGCTAAAGATGCCTATGAAAAAAGATAGAGTAGGAGTAATTTATTTTTATTGACTTTTATTTATTTTTTGTTTGTTCCAAGCTTTTATTTAAATTCCAGTTTGTCAGAGGCACCTGGGTGGCTCAGTTAGTTAGGCACATGACTCTTGATTTTGGCTCAGGTCATGATCTCAGGGTCCTGGGATCAAGCCCTACATCAGGCTCCACCCTCAGGGCAGAGTGTCCTTGGAAATTTCTCTCTCCCACTCCTTCTTCCCATTCCTTCTCCCCTTTCTCAAATAAACAAATAAAATCTTAAATCTTAAATATATATGTGTGTGTGTGTGTGTGTGTGTGTGTGTATGTGTGTATAAATTCTACTTAGTCAAAGAGGTTGCTGCCTATATTCTCCTCTAGGATTTTGATGGTTTCCTGTCTGACAGTCAGGTCTTTCATCCATTTGGAATTTATTTTTGTGTATGGTATAAGAAAGTTGTCCTTTTTCATTTTCCTGCATGTGGCTGTTCAGTTTTTCCAACACAATTTGTTGAAGACACTGTCTTTTCCATTGGATATTCTTTCCTGCTTTGCTGAAGATTAGCTAGCCCTATAGTTGTGGGTCCATTTCTGGGTTTTCAATTCTGTTCCACTGATCTGTGTGTCTGTTTTGTGCCAATACCATACTGTTTTGATCACTACGGCTTTGTAATATAACTTTAAGTCTGGAATTGTGATGTCTCCAGCTTTGCTTTGCTTTTTCCAGATTGCTTTGGCTATTTGGAATCTTTTGTGGTTCCATACAAATTCTAAGATTGTTTGTTCTAGCTCTATGAAAAATTCTGGTGGGATTTTGATAGGGAGTGCACTAAATGTGTAGATTGCTTTGGATAGTATAGACATTTTAACAGAATTTGTTCTTCCAACCCATGAGCAAGGGATATTTTTCCACTTCTTTGTGTCCTCTTCATTTTCTTTCATCAGTATTTTATAGTTTTCAGAGTACAGATATTTTACCTCTTTGGTTAGGCTTATTCGTAGGTATTTTATGGTTTTTGGTGTAATTGTAAGTGGAATTAATTCCTTGGTTTCTCTTTCTGCTGCTCCATTATTGGTAATAAGAGTACTTTAAAACTTAAATGAAAGAACAATTTTGTTTTAAAATAATTCTTGTTTGATGAAGATGCTAATAGAATTTTACATGATTAATTCTGATAAAATATGGTTAGAGAATCTCGGCTACCAATAACATAAATAAAGGCTGTTTCTACTTTTCAGTTGTATATTTCCATTTATAGAAACTTACCTTAAAATATAAAATTAAAGTAACTATTAACTCCAATTTCTTATTTTTTAAATGTAGAACTTAAGACTTCCCAGAGGTTATATTAATTTCCCCCAAATCATACAGCTAGTTAATGGTAAAAATATATTAGAACTCTAACTCTGATTCTTAATCTAGTATTCTTTCCACTACTACAATTCCCTTAATATTTGAATCTCCAATATTTCCTGAGAAAATAAAAGTTGTGTCTCTCAAGAAATAGAAAAGTATATTTAGTTTCTAACAGAATAAGAAATTTGTATTTTTATCTGCATTTTACAATTTACCTCAAGTTATACTACAGTTCTTTCATGATCCTGGTTTCAGACCTTGTCCTATATTTCTCTTAAGAGCTTACCAGTTGTAAAATTAAGCCATGAAAGACCAGAAATAAACTTGACATCTAAGGTGAGAAACGGGGGGAGGGGGAAGCCTAGCATTCCTTCCAAGATATGGTAGTACAATAGCCAAGATAAGAAGATAACTGTCAGAAGCCAATAGGGATCTTAAATTGAGATTTATTCTTTGAAGGCCTGACTATACTCTTACGGTGCTTTCAAAATCAGTACTGTCTTATGAGTTATCACAGCCTGAGACTTGCTTTGAATGATCTCACCAAGACTTTCAAACACACTGATTTCTTTCAGTGCTCACTCATGTCCTATGGCAATTAAGAGATTGTTGAAAAGAAAAGGTTTCTCTCCTTGACAAATGGTTGGTTATTGTGGAAGGAATTTTTTTGTCTTTATGTAGTTATACCTTAGAGCATACATTGCATGCTAAGTTTCAGGGCTGAAAAAGTACTAATGGTCTTCCACATTTCAATTTTATACCATAAAATTGAAGTTGCTAACAAAATGCATAGCATCACTAACTCTATCAGCTCCTAGGCTTTTATGATATCTATATTCTGTAGGTTTTTATATTTGAAGATTTCTCAATGAAGGATAATAGTGTGACCATTCCATTAAATAATAAGCATGGCTGTAAGGCCCCTGAATAGGTAAGGTTCTATTTAAATGCTAATTATCATCATTATAAACCATTTGAGATGCAACTAAGTGTGGATACCCTGAGATAAAATCTTTTTATCTAAAACAGAGGATAATAACCGTAGGTAAAACTTCTTGGCTCTTGTAGGTATCAACCTGAGACAACCCTCAATTAGAAATTCAGTTCATACAAATGCAGCAAAAAGGAGTATAATGAGTAGGTCAAATAGGTGACAAACTATGTGGCATGCATTGAATACACCCCATCTACACACACAAACCCTCTTGTCCAGAAATAATGGCTTAAAAGAACTGTGACTACTGCCTGACATTCTGCCAATGCAAGTACTCACTAAACCTTTCTAGATTGCCTATTGTGTATCTTGCAGTGAAGGAATAGCAAGGTAAATAAAAAATAAGCACTGCTCTCAAGAAGACAGGGTAGATGAAAAAGAGATGGTCAAAAGGAAGAAGAGAAAAACATAAGAGATACAGATAAAGTAGAGGAGGAGTGGACATGGAGGAAGATGAATTAGAGAAGGTATATTTGAATCTGCCCTTAAAGGATGGACAGTATCTGGGCACACAGAGATATGAAGAACAGGCCTTCCAGGCTGAAGAAATTAGGTAAATTAGAAAGTTGTTTCCTAATAATATCCAAATACCTCTTGAAGGTATACCTATTAATTGATGGCAGGTCACTAGATTCAACAATAAGATAGGAGGGCTGGTGCCTTCAACAAGTATCACAGGTAAACTTCTGGCAAAAGTTGGGAGACGTGAGCTATTTCTTCTTTGATTCCCTATGCCATACTCATCAGTCTGAATTTCTACGTTGATTATCTCATTGCAATGGTTTTTTCAAGGTGATCTTGTGACTTTAATTATGATCTCAAATCTTTATCTTTGGCACGGACCTCTCTCCTGTACTCTAGACCTAAATATCCAAATACCTATTTGGCTTTCTCACTTGGATACTAAAGGAGTCTCCAATTCAAAATCTCCAGCACCAAATTTACAGTCATAGCATTATTCTCATCCAATGTTTCTCTTCTCAGAAGTGGTACAACCATTTCTCCAGATTCACATTTTAGAGTCATCCTATGTAATTCCTAACCTCTCACTCCTATATCCAATTATACCAAGTCTTTCTATTGTAACTCATAGATACCTTCCAAATTTACCCACTATCCTCTACCCCATTTCTATCCTTTTAGTTTGAGCTACCAATGCTCTCCTTTAGTTGTGGAAATAGTGTCTGAACAGTCCTCCCCTGATTTTGTTTTCCTCACATCTAATCAGTTTTCTACTTTGCTTCTAGGGTGATATCCCAGAATATACAATCAATTAGGTTACTCTCTGGTGCATTATTGTATTAATACCACACTGCCCTATGAATCATGTCTCTTGGGTATCCATAAACCTAGGTAGTCTGCTCCTACCCTAGTTTGGGGTTTGGACAGGTAACTAAATTTGGCCAAAGGGAAATCAACTAACATGACACAAGTGGAGGTTTGGAAAGTACTTGTTCGGTTAGACCTGCCCTCTGGACCACTGCCATGTGAAGAAGCCCAAGACAGGAGTAGGGAGGAAGAGGTAGATTCAGTCAGTGTATGAATATTTGGGTTATTCAAGATCCCTACTAAATTTTATCTCACCTTGACTCAGTAACAGGCCACAAAATTTTGTACTGTTTCTTGGTCATAATCAATTTCAATTCTCTGTTCCTCAAATATAGGCTATGACTTTTGAGTATGCCAGATAAGGGAATGTGCCAATTCAGCAAAAGACAGCCATTATGGCTAGAAAACAATTTACTACAAGTATTATAACAGTGATGTCAGATTAATCATGCCCCCTTTATTGATTGATTGGCTAACTCATTCATTTATTCTTTCATTCATATAGTAACCATTATTTAACCATTTATTAAATGTTTACCATGTGTCAAGCATTGTAGGCGCAGAGAAAAGAAGTAAGACAGCCTCTTCTAAAAAGTATATAAGTAACAAGTAGATAGGTTGGTTACATTCATAATTGTATTGGACACAGAGGAAAATCCTAGATCTTAATACAAAACAATCACTATAAGATGTGATTTATTTAACTTTCTAGCTTTTTCCCAATATGGTAACACAATACATTTCACTTAATAAAGTATATATCATACCTCTTCATAAATAATTCCAAGCTATATTAAGAAAGTTATAGTTTTTTAAACAGTTCCAAGCTATATTAAGAAAGTTATAGTTTCTAAAATAGTAGTAATCAATTATAAAGGAGTGGTCACAGGAAAGCCACATATTCTTCCTGAATTTCAAAAGTGTTATAAAGTCTCATGTGTTAGTGTTCAAGAAATTAACTGATCTCCTCTGATGATATTTCTTTAATGCAAACTACATGTGTCATTACTTTTGCTGTAACTAAAAAAAAAATTCAACTTTCACAGAAGTTAATTGCAGGCTTTTTAAATTCTGTATGAAGAACGTTGAGAGTTCTGTCTAATTTGAATTCAAGAAAGTGCCAAAAAAATTATGTTTATAGTAGGGTACTATATTACACTAGGTGTTTTATTATGTATCCAAATTATTACACATTTTTGTTTTATTTTCTAAGATTACTCAAGATGCCTTTCCTTTGAAGAGAATAGGGAAGAAATGTAAAGTTAGAACAATATATAGATTTCACTGAAATCAGTTGCCATTAGTTCTTTCAGCTGCATGATGGTAGGGGACTTAAAGTTGGTATATTTATTTTGCATTTAGAATGCCGTAAGCTACATATTGTGTGTTGGATTTCGTAACAGTGAGCACGTTCTTTTTCAATGGCTATTTTCTCTGTGGTAGTAGTGTAGGAGTGTTGTGCAAGTTTTAGCTTCGTCAAAACCTACTGTAAAAATTTTGAATTAATGGATCATTGAGTGTATTGAGAGTAACGGTTTTAAAATTGAGCTGTCATGTTTATTACTATCCCACCTATAGTATCTAAATTAACCACCTATTAAAAGTCCATTGAAGTTTTTGCTTAAAAATGTTCTAACCATACATAATAATCTATGCTGGTTATTTTATAACAACTTTGACTATATAGTTCCAAATGTATTTATGCCTTTTTTCTAAAATTTACATTTTGACATTATGATGTAAGAATCTAGTAGCAGATTCATTTTAAAGAATAGAATATGCATGGAGTTTTGTATGAAAAAAATTATAGCAGTGAAGAAATATATGCCCACTTGATCTAGCATATTAATCTTAACCTTTCTTCCAGTTGTACTTTAGATTGTTATTCTGCTCGTGAACTTACGTCAAGTAATGGGCAGATAAACTCTGATTGATGTTGAGAGCATTTTACATTGTTCTGTGTCTAAGTGCCCATTTTTAAATATCTGTATATAGAAATTAAATTTAGTTCAAAAATTTTGATTGCTTGTTATAGGCAAATGCTATGTTAGTGCAAAGGATCTAAGCTGAATAATACATTTGTTCTGTTATTATGGAATTCTTAGCCTTGTAAGGAAGACAAACAAGCAAATCAACAGCTTCAAAAGACATCTAACTAGTCAGGAAATTCAGTCAACTGTCTCCAGAATAGACGTTCAGAATTGGACTGTGTCTCACTACGTGTACCACTACCTGATCCCAATCCTGATCCCAATTACTCTTCTCTCACCTGGACCATCACAATACATCTCTGATTCATCTTTTACTTTCCATTCTTGCTCCCCTTACCCCTTCATTCTGTTTTCAACAAAGCAACAAAAGTCATTAAAAAAAAAAAAAAAAAGCTGATCATGTTACTCCTATTCTCAAAATGTTCCAGTGGTTCTGTAGCTCATTTGCAATAAAAGTCAAAATACAATCACTTAAAAGGCCCTACTTCAGCTGATCCCTGCTAACACTCTGACATGCACTTCTATTAGTCTCCTCGTTTATTCTGGTCCAGTCACAATGGCCCCCTTGCTATTCCTTTAACACTCCAGGTATGCTCAACTTCAAACCTTTGCACTTGCTGTTCCACTGGCCTGGAACATTCTTCCCCCACCTGTCCACATGACTGTCATTCTCGCTCCTTCTATTCTCAGGTACCACTTCATCAGTGAGGCCCTTCCTGACCATCTTAGAACAAATAGCAACTCTTAACCTTGCAGCTTCTCCTGTTTTCCTTACTCCATTATATTTTCTACACTTCCCTTCTCAGTCTGTGACAAACCATTCATTTATTTAAATGGTTTGTTAATGTTGCTTGTCTTGTCCTCTGTATGTATATTCATGAGTGTCTATTGCTTAATACAGTGTATTTTTTTTTATTTTTACTATCTCTTCTTTCACTCTTTTTGCTTGGTAGTTTTTTTTTTCTTTTTTAGTTTGTGTGTGTGTATGTGTGTGTGTGTGTTAATTTAATCATACAAATATTCATTTATGCAGTAAGAAAAAAACCTCCCCATCTTCATCTCCTCCCAGACACCATGAGGCCCTACCACCAACACCCACCCAACTTGCTTGCTACACACCACTGTCCAGGTAGAAGGGGCAGCAACGGCTGCTCCAGCATTCACCCAGGGAAATGAAGGAAAGGCAAGGCAGGGTGGGGTGGGGAATCAGCTTGCATTTCTGAGGCCTAGGAAACCCACCATCCTCTTCTGCTGGGGCTCCAGTTGAATTTGGGAATCCTATCTTGGCCATCCTCAAGCCACATGAGCTGTCTTGGTGAGCTTCTGTGATAAAGTTACAGACTGGGGGAGCCTGGGTGGCTCAGTCTGTTTAGTGTCTGCCTTTGGCTCAGGTCATCATCCCAGGGTCCTAGGATGGGGCTCTGTGTCAGGCTCCTTGCTCAGTGGTAGTCTGCTTCTCCCTCTTCCTCTGCCCTTCCCCATTCTCATGCTCTCTCTCTCTCTCTTCTCAAATAAATAAAATCTTTTAAGAAATTNCCTTGCTCAGTGGTAGTCTGCTTCTCCCTCTTCCTCTGCCCTTCCCCATTCTCATGCTCTCTGTCTCTCTCTTCTCAAATAAATAAAATCTTTTAAGAAATTAAAAAAAAAAACCCTTTCCGTAAAAATCTCTCTTTTAACTACAGTCTTAACTACAGTCCCATTTATTATCATACTTATATTAGATTTTACTACTTTCTGGTTTCTGTAGTCTTTCTACTTAATCAATTTTTTTTGCCATTGTATCTTTTGTGTATAGACTAAACATTCTTTATTTTTATGTTTTCTTCTGTGATTTGAACAATATAAATTCTGTTCTTGGTTCTGGATAATGGTCACCTTTACATTTTTATAAACCATTACTGAACCTTTTTTCTCTGCTTATTATGAGGGAAGCAGGATCCCTAGCTTTGACCAAGCTATGACTACTGATGTGTAGCCATCTCCCATCTTCTTTTCAAGAGAAACTATGCTTTAGGTGTTGGCATAAGGAGTTCTGTGGACAAAGGAACACAAAAAATCATCCACGTGGGAAGGGGAAAACTTTGAGCATAGCCCAGGCTCAGGCTGGTCCCAGACTCCTCCTAGGAGTCTCAGCTCTGAAATCTTTGGCAGAAACGGCTGTGCATTAGAGTCACAGTTGCTCTTTCCACAGCAGCATGTCTGGTTCTCAAATGTTCAAATATGGCACATAATTGGAGAGAGAATTTGTCCTGCTCTGACATGAAACAAAGCACAGCACTGGAATTTAAAGACCAGAGGAATTCAGAGAGCAGAGTCTGTTCTTCGGTTCATGGATGTGCAGCGACCTCTGGTGATAATCACCTTGGGTGTCATGGTGGATACTACCAAAAGAGACTCTGGTGTGTCTTGTAAGGCCTGTGCTGATGAGAGAAAGTAGAAAGGAAACAGAGACTGTCGAACTGCCATAAAGCAACTGAAAAGAAGTATCTGTGAGCCTGTGTGTGATATAGTAGTTCTGAGCATCCTACAAGTTATTGGAGTAGGTTTTTCCAGGAGATAGAGGCCTTAAATTAGTAGGCATGGTTGTGGAAAGATAACTTATATAGTTAAGTCCAAGAACCATATCAAAACTTTGGACTCCCCTGATTGAAAGCAAGGACTTTAATATGCTTTTATTTCCCACTCCTTAATATTTTATAATATGATCTAGAATTAGATACATGGATTTTTATTAATACATTTTTCTTATTCTTATTAAAGATCTTGTCTTTCAAGAATAATTTTCACTCTTGCAATTTAATTTTGCTATATCACCACTCTCATTTGAAAGAAACCTACATGCTTTGCTGGTAGTAATGTTCTCTGGAGTTCTACTATACTACAATTTCTTCATTTCTGTCTTTTTATTTTCCATTCATTTCTTCTAGAGTGTATCTTTGTGTAAGACCCCATGATGTATGTGTAATTTGAGCCTTTGACTATCTCGATAATTTCCGCTCATTACTTTTAGATATTAATAAAAGCTTGGCTTGGTTGTCTCTAACTTTTTTACTCTCCACTGAACCTCAGAAGCTTATAGCTAACTGCCTACTGGTTATCTCCACTTGAATGTTTAAAAGATATCTCAGGTTATATCAGATAATGTAACTGCATCAGTGTGGAATTTCAGGGCCATAAAAATGGCATTGTGGCTATACAGGAGAATATTTTAGTCCTTGGGAGATACATAATTCTAGTTCTTAGGAGATGCATAAAAGATGGAGGGCCATCTTTCCTTTGTGTCAGGCGAACGTGATAACCACTGCACTACGGAAACTATCTTTCCTTTGTGATACCAGATACAGTATTAGACGTTGTGGCAGTTATGAAAATGTACCCCACCCCCTGACCTGTTTCTGTTGTGTGGAACATAACTGACTGCCCCAGTTGCTGCTTTTCTTGATCCACCCCCATGTTCAAGACAGGGACACACTACCTGTACGTTTCTCCCAGCCATGCCTCTGCACAACCAAGGTATTAATGCAAGCCCATTCCTAAAAGGAGTGAACTTCTTTAACAGGTAACTTTGGCTCAAGGACTTCCCACTGGCCAACACATTCTTAGAACTATGCTGCCTTTTGGGGGGACTCTTCCTCCCCAATTCTCCCTCCTTTTCCTTCACAGGAGTCTCAGGCTCACCCTCCCTTCTCTTGCTTCTTGCTTCCTCCACTTTTATCTCTCAAAGTTCTCCCTTCTGGCTGGCCTACAGGCAGTTGCTTTTAAAGCCCCCAAGTATACTCCTGTCTCAGAGCCCTGCACCTAACAACTCCTTCTCTCTGGCACACGGTCAGGTATCATTCTGGCTCACCCTTGGACTTTCTTCAAGCCTCTGCTCAAAGGTTGTCTTTTCAGAGAGGGCTTCTTGAGCTACTTATGAAAACTAGAACACCCATCTCCCTATTCCCTTTCCACTTTACTGTGTTTTGTGTCTTTTCCTGATATTTATCACTATATGATATTGGCATTTGTTAGTTTGTTGTGTATCTTTTCACCCCTTGAATGGGAAGGGGAGACTTCCCTAAGTCTCATGGGAGAAACAAGTTTTTTTCTGCTTTGCCTACTGCTATATCCTCTGTGAGTCTAACAGTGCTTAGTATATAGTACCCTCTCAATAAATAATTGTTCAGTAAATGATTGGGAGCACAATGGTTTAGTTAAAACACTATTCCTCCCAAATGCTACAGACTATTATTCTCTTGCCTTCTATCATGCAAAGCCACCAAGAAAAAACCTAGAGTAAATGTGATTTTTATCCTTTTGTTTAACTTAGTTTCTTTCTTGGATGCTTATAGGATATCTTCAATCATTAAAAATTTTTATAATTTCCTGATATATGTTTAGATGTGGCTGAATGGTCCCACATAATAGGTAAGGATATTCATGAAGCAAAATTTGAGAGCCTTCTCCTAGTTCCTCCTGGTTTCTGGTGTTGCTCTGTTTCAGAGTTCTGTCTCCGAGTTAGCAGAGAATTATTTTCCTATCTAATCTATCTATATTAGTTTCCTATGGCTACCATGACAAATTATCACAAATGTGGTGCCTTCATCTAACAGGAGTTGATTCCCTTACAGCTATGGAGGCTAGAAGTCCAAAAATTAAGGTGTCAACAGTTTCATTCTCTCTACAGGCTTTAGGGGAAATTCTATGCCTGGTTTCTTCTACTTCTGGTGGTTCTCGGCCACATCATTCCAATTTCTGCCTCTGTCCATACATCACCTTCTCCTGTGTATATCTCTGTCTCCTTCTCTTCTGTCTCTTATAAAGATACTTGTCATTGGATTAAAGGCCCACCCAGATCATCCAGAATGATCACATCTTGAGATTCTTAATCACATCTATAAAACCCTTATATTCCAAATAAGATAATATTCACAGGGTGTGAAGATTAGAAGATGGACATGTCTTTTTAGGCCACCATTCAAACCACTGTGTTATCCATGCTGCAGTTAAGGTTGTTTCCTTCAAAAGATTAGCAGATCACACACATACACACACACACACACACACACACACACACACACACACACACTAGCAAGTCAATGATTTGTGCTATTGTATATTGTGTATATAGTACAGTGCTCCTGTAAATTTATAAGTATATATATTTGTGATGTGTGTGTGAACATATGTAGGTGTGTTTTGTAGTTTTTGTGGACTTTTCTGATATTTCAAAAGGAAGCTCAAGAGTCTCTAACAATTTGTTTCTCCAATTTAGATATTCAGGGTGTGTATTAAATGATACAGTCAATTGCTTCTCAGGCAAAATTTCTCCCTAGTTTTCTGCTATCAGCTAGAAAATGTCGATATAATAATGGTTATATATTTTAATATGCTGTATAGAATATTATCAAAGTAGCATAACAAATATAAAGGGATGGCAAAAGCTAAGTATTATTTAATTTATTCATTAAATACACATTTCTGGAATGACTGCTGTATGCCAGGCACCATGCTAAGTATAGAGATAAGTAAGACATATATTGTACTCAAAATTTTACAGTGTTTTAGAAGAGTATAACATAACATAAATGGCTATACATCAAAAGAGAAAATAATAAGTATCCAAAGAGAGAATGAAATCAAGAGGCATATGAGTCAGAAAGAAAGACAAAAGACAAAAATTTTAGGGGAAATGTGCATTTAAAACATTAATAAACTTTTTTTTTAAAGAGCAATGTTAGGGTCAAAGAAAATTTGAGAAGAAGGCACAGATTTTCCATATAACTTTCCCAACACATGCATACTCCCCCATACATATTGTCAGCATCCCCCTCCCCGAGTGGTATATTTACAAAGTTGATGAACCTATATTACACATCATATCACCCAGAGTCCATAGTTTACATCATGGTACACTCTTGGTGTTATATATTCTATGGGGTTGAACAAATTTATCATGACATGTGTCTATCATTACAGCATTGTACAGAGTGGTTTTACTGCCCTAAAATCCTCTAAACTCTATCTATTTCCCCCTTTCCTCTCCTTACTAATCCTGGCAACCACTGACCTTTTTACTATTTCCATAATTTTGCCTTTTCCAGAATGTCATAGTGTTGGACTTATACAGTATGCAGTCTTTTCAGATTGGCATATTTCACTTAGTATTATGCAGTAAGTTCCCTCCATGTCATTTTATGGCTTGATAGCTCATTTCCTTTTGGCACTAAGATTATTCCATTGTCTGGATGCACTAAAGTTTATTTATCCATACTACCAACAAAGAGTATCTTGGTTGCTTCCAAGTTTGAAAAATTGTGAATAAAGCTTCTATAAACATCCACACTTTGTGTGGACATAATTTTCAGCTCCTTTGGGTAAATATAAGGGGCATGATTACTGAATCTTTTGGTAAGAGTCATGTTTCCTTTTGTAAGAAACTGCCAAACTGTTTTCCAAAGTGGCTGTCCCATTTTGCATTCTCACCAGCAATGAAGGAGACTTCCCATTGCTCCACATCTCACTAGCATTTGGTGTTGAGATGTTCATTTTTGTCCTTTACCACATATGTATGAAATGATGGAATAAATACATTTGCATGAACTTTCAAGCATGTGTAACTACCAGAGGTAGAAATCTCTGTAAGTATAAGCCAGAAATTATGTGGAAGAAATCCTAATATATTTGGAGGAGTAAAGCTGCAAATAAACATTTGCTAGATGTTTTCTATGTTTAAATTTATACATTAAAAACTGCTGTTTGAAAATAAGCATTTCAGATTTCACATGATCCAGTCTTTGCATCCAATTGCTCAAACAAAAGGAGAAAAGAACAAGAAAGAATTCTAGCAAGACTGCCAGCGGCAGGTGCTGGGATTTGCTTCCATGAAGTGTCTTTCTTGACTTTCACTTTGCTTTTGAGGATAGGTACAGCGCTTGAGAAATACTTCAAAGAAGTTTTCTGGCCAGCTATGTTTTGCCAAGCTGTCATAGCTTTCTCAAAGCTTTCAAAATTATCAAATACCAACATACATCTCCCACTCTATTACTTTATCAGGAAAGGACACTGCAAATAGCATCACAACTTTCAGAATTCTTTATCATGTCATAAAGCAGCTGTAATCAAACTGCAATACCTCCACTCAAGCTGTAACAAGGCAATGTCGGCATTAAGATGTAACGTTCCACAGATGCCAGTTTTAGCAATAGCTGTAATAAGTGTCAGAGGAAACATTATCACATGCTACCTCTTTCAAGTTGGCAATGTGACTTTTATCAATCTTTGAAAGTAATGGTTTGACTTCAAATTTCATGCCACCTTAAAGGGGAAAAATGGCTTGTTCATACTTGTACTGTCTGGATTTTAATTAGTTTTGCTCTTTTCTTATCTTTTACATATTTTACCTCCATCCATAGTCATCATCAGATACCCATTACCTTCTAGTTGGGGAGAAATTACTGGGATTTTCTTAAGAGTTCCTATAACATTGAAATGTTCTTCCTGATATTTGACAACTCCTACAACACTGCCAGCATGGATGATATCTATTGAATATCCAGTCTGTAAAAAAAAGAAAAAAAAAGAAAAACCCACTAACTTCTAATTCCCGAAGATTCAAAGACGTGAACAGGATGGTTCATGCTTTTAAGGTGCTTGCAGCTGAGAGGAGGATACAAAAGTACACATAAGTGACGAAGAGTTACATCTAATAGTGTTTTGCAAATCACTAAAGTCTTACAGACTTACTGTTTAATCTCTACCATAACCTGACAAGACAATTCTTAAAGATAAGAGAATTTAAGGCAACAGATTAGGAAATAAATAATTTGCGTAGTGTTTTAAAAAGACTCTAGGCAGAGTCTGGGCTCTAGAGTCTAAGTTTTGTTGTTTTGTTTCTCTAAATCCACTGGTTCCATGTAGCAACCTTCTGGAAGTTTTCCCAGTTGGGCAAAATCTAAAATCTTCTACTACACTATAGCTGTAAGAGTTTTTTTTTTTTCAAAGATTTTATTTATTTATTTGACAGAGAGAGAGAGAGAGAGAGAGATCACAAGTAGGCAGAGAGGCAGGCAGAGAGAGAGGGGTAAGCAGGCTCCCTGCCCGATGCGGGCCTCGATCCCAGGACCCTGAGATCATGACCTGAGCCGAAAGCAGAGGCTTTAACCCACTGAGCCACCCAGGCGCCCTAGCTGTAAGAGTTTAAACTAGAAAAGAAGATGGTTGTAAAATGAGGAAATTGGTAGAGACTTCACTAGGAGAGGTGACTTATTCTGATTATTAAGGATAAGAGGACTGACACACCCTGAAAAGCTGACAAGAGTAAGGACACAAGTCATGTCATAACAGTGGGCATTTGCTGGATCTTGCCAGGCCCACTGTGTAGATGACTCCTGCAGGGACTCTTCCATGGAATGTCCTCCTGATCACAAAACTTTCCATGTAGCAACCTTCTGGAAGTTTTCCCAGTTGGGCAAAATCTAAAAAACTAACAGTAACATGTAAGTCAGGGAAGAAACAAGAGCACTGGATTGCTTTGTTTTCTTTCATTTTTTCAGTGTAATGGCTTCTTCTGAGAACCAACTCTTCCTAAGAAAGGGCTTTTAAATTTGGGGGTTAAGGGCGCCTGGGTGGCTCAGTGGGTTAAAATTTGAGGGTTAAATAACCATTTTGAGATATGTAATCATTTATAATCTTTGGAAACATAAAGGATGAGTGTGTCTTCTAGAAGACCTAATGCCTTAAGGTGATTTCTACCTAAGGTTATTTTTTATTTTGCTCAATATTTAAAATTGTTCACACATCCCCGTTTACGTGTCATAAAGTGAATATATATATGTATTATTATTTACTAGTATGAGGAATTAGTATTAGTATCATTTATTTGAGCTGTCATCCTCAGTCTTTCTCTTGAGAAATCAACTAATTAATTCTCTGATGCTGGCATTTCCTTTCCTTTATTTATTTCTTTATTGAAAAAACACTATGTGTCAGGCGTATGACACATGAATTTTTTTTCCCAAGTATTATTTCATTTAATCTTTTTTTAAAAACTCGTAATCCTGAAAAAGAGAAATTTGAAGTTCGGTAAGTTAATTTTTTCCGCCAAAGTCACTCAGTAGGCTTAGTGGCAGAACTGATATTTGGACCTAAGTGCTCTGATTTCCAGTCCCTTATTCTTTCCACATTCCACCCACACTCTTTAACCAACTTTCATCATCTTCTAGAGACCAGGCGCTCAAATTGATGTTTGCATTTGTTTCTTTGACTATACAGGGTGTGTGGGTAATATTTACGGCTGTTGTTTCCATCATTATAGAGTTAAATAGAAGAACTACACACAAATCAAAACCAAATGTCCCCCTCCCCCCAAAAAAGTCAAAAACCAAAAAAACAAAGCGGACTAAAATCTTTAGGAACAAAATGTTCTGCAGTACTGAGTAAGTGCAGAATACAAAGTATCCACAACTTGCTGGATAGCTTACAGACTTCTTTAGAATTCTAATCATCTGTCATTTCCATGTTGCATGCAAATTCTGGATAGCTGTTGGTAAGCATGAATAAAATCACCCAGTACCTTTTGGCTTTCTTTCAGCTGGTAGATTCCTGAGTAACCCAGTCACATAAAGCCAACATCATGAAATATGCATGTTGTTGAACTATTTAGTCACATATCACATTTTCTATTAACACATTCTCATTAGATTTCTAAACACCATGGAGGCAATTCATGCTTCAGCTTAGCTCCTCCTTCAGATCCCATAGGTCCCCTCCCCCACCACCCCCACTCCCCCACCCTTTCTGTTTCCTTCGGTCGGTCCTGTTTCTCTTCCCTCTGTGTGTTCAGCCTTTTCCCCTATTTTTTGTGCTTTGTTGCACTTACTTTTTTTAACTTACAGACTTCACTATTTTAACACTCATCTTCTTTGCTTCCATTAAAAACGATATTCAAAACAAATGTTCCCAAATTAATGTAGCAGGTGAGAAATCCAGTCCATACTTTTCAATTTAACTTTTCTTAAACCACTCTGTGTGGTGACTGTCAAAGCATGTGTGGAGGACAGTAAATGAATTTTGAAGCCAACTAGATGTGGATTCTGATCATAATTCTGACACTTTTACCAAATGGGTGGCCTTAGGAAAATTATTTTAAGCTTCTCAGCCTCAATTCCTCAGGTGTAAGATGAAATATTAATATCACCATATAAGGCTACACTGGAGACTAAATGAGATGAAGAAATCAAAGTACCTAGCTATGTTACCTTGGGGAAGTTACTTAACCTTTCTGCTATTCCATTTATGTTCAAAATTGTACAATAATTATATCTACCTCATGGGGTTGTGTGACATCATTAACCGTAATTGGTTAACATACATTGCTTAGAACCATGCCTCGTACATAGTGATGTACGTGTTATTATTATTACCTAATACCTAACACCATGCCTAGCACTGAAAGAAGTTCTCTTGTAGGTAATACAGTACAAATGAGATACTAACAAACATGTTTTTGGATTACTGACTTGTCAAAAGGGGATAAGGGCCCAATGCATAGAAAGCATAACTGGGCAGATGTAGAACATACAGAAAAGCAGAATCAATAGGACACGGTGACTGATTTTATGAGGGTATTAAAGGACAGGGGGGAATCAAGGATGATTCCCTGGTTCTTATTTGGGTAACTTGATTCACGGTGGTACCCTGCACTACGAGAAGAGAAGCAAGCTTTGGTCAGGAAGAAGGGCTCGGGGTTAGATGGTTCAAGGATTAAAGAGTCCATGGCATTGAGCAGATGTTCAGGCTGGAAAAAAAGAGTGGAAGGAAAAAAGGTGAGACTAGTGGATTGAAGAGGGGCTGGTCAGTAAAGAAGTAGAAATAAGTGTAAGAAAAGCCTTCAAGAACGTTGATGATGAAGGGGAGGAGAACAGTAGAATGTTGTCCAGAGGATTACTGCGAAAAAAGCAGGATGTTGTATCAGTAACTACATTAATTATTCACAACCATGATGTTCTTTGAGCTGCTCTAATTTGCCAAGTCCTAGAGAGCAAAGGATAAAAAACTGGTTTAAGAATAATCTTGCTGTTTCTGGGGAAATAGGAGATATGTAGAAAAAAAAATTAGCGTGTACTAAGTACCAAATGTATGGAACTGAAAATTGTATTATTGGCATTCAGTCTCAGATTATTGGTGTGGCTAGAATATTTGGGTAAGATTTCAAAAAGAAGGCAAGATTTCAACTTATTCTTGAAAAAAGGCTAGGATTTAGGTGGTCAGGAAAAGCATGGGAGGAAAATGGGGTGAATAGAGGTTCAGAATTATGCATGGCAGTCAGTGATTAGAGGGGTAGAGTGAGAAGTGTTTATTCAGCTCATTTCCTTATCTTTACTGGAAAGGTGGGTTTGTTCTAAAGCTTTTTCTGTGTGCTGCATAATATCTAGCAGTGTGGTGGATGCCAAATAAATATTACCCAAATATTTGTTGGGTGAATGTTGATTATATAGGCAGCTGACAGATAAGAATTTGCCTGGAGTAAGACTAAAATGGAAAATTTAATGTATTAAATCTCAGAGAATTTATTCAGAGTCACAAATTTGGACCTTTATAGGAAATAGTAAACAACAGTTTGGCCTGAGTAACTACAGAATTCATTCTATGGAATCTAGGAAAAATTACAGCTGAATATAATCTTTCCATAAAATCCCCCATTGTTCCTAGTTGTTCTTGCCCTTTATTCCTCCAGTATCAAGAAGAAATTTTAATTCAATAAGAGTTTACTGATCACCAGTTATTTCCCTGGCTCATGGGTCTCACTCCTGTGGAATTTATCATCTTATTAGAGACAAGTACTGCGAAAGCCCCGCTAAGAAGAAATCAATGGACGGGGTGTCGAAAAATGGGGATATTTATTTAGAGGAAATTGGAAGTGAATTCAAACTTGGAGAAGACAGCATGAACAAAGGAAAGGAGAAGGGGAGGCAGGAGCTGAGGGTATTGTGGGGACAGTCACACAGCATTGACAAAGGGTTAGAACTAAAATAGCCCTAAACCGTCATGGTTGATAACTTATATTTCTGTGACTAATACTTCTAGCCCACGGGGATAGACTATCTAGTGTCTTAAAAAAAAAAAAAAAAAAAACCTGTAGCTCCTCTTCTCAGCAACTGAAGAGAATCTGAATGGTTCAGTGAGTTTTTAAAAAATAGACCCATTCGTTTCTTTTGAATTTTCAAAGTGTCCCTGATGGAAGGCACGTGGGACTAAGTACATTTTTAACCTGGCCTTTTGCACAGATATGGGCATTTAGTCCCCCTGTGCCAAGAAGAGATAGAGATATCACAGTAAAAGCCATTGCTTCCGATTAGTTCAGTAGGTAAACAGTTCCTTTCCTGAGTTACCTGCAAATCCCTGCCTCCCAAAAGGCTGCAAACAAATTCCCCTGAAGCCATACTTTTTAAACAATCCCTGGTGACCCAGGTTAGGAGACACTCCTTTAGAGGTCAAGCTCTGCAGGAGCCCAGCCTCTGCTTGTCAGAGATAGAGCCGCCTGGCCTGCTCTCGCAGAGTCCCCCAGGTCCGAAGCAGCTCTGCTTAAATCATGGAACCTTCTTTGTTCATAAAGCCCAGCTCTCTTCTCAGCCGTTATTATTAAGCACAGCCCTCCTCTGCTCAACACATGTACACCTACTTCAGGGTCTATAAACAGGAAACTTGGCACACAAAATATCAGTGGTGCCTGCCACACCAAACTCAAAATGTTTTTCTTCTCTTATGCGTCTTTATATATTCGTGTTCTTATTCTCTCCTCTCTCCAGCCTTGTTTATTTTTCCCCTTTAGTGTCCATGATTTAATTTCATCCTGCAGAGACAGAAGGTTAAAACAGACCTTGTGTATTTGAGTGTTTATGCTCAGAAGGCATGTGGCTACAGAAATACAGTTTTGGATCTGATTTCTTAAACGTAGGTGGGAAGAGTCCTAGCACGCTTTTTGGTAGGAGTCGTTGGTGCCCTTAGCATCTATATAACACACTTAACAGAGGCTAGAGACATGTTTAGATCCTCAAAGAGCAGGGAAAACGAAGTAAGTGAGTCAGGAAAAAGAAGTTATTAGTCAGGGGCTGAATCAGGTAATCTTGGGAGAAAAAAAAAACAAACAAGCTTTTCAAATTCTTCCTTTATAGAGTTCAGGTTTTGCAGTTTGCATACCTAGGATGCCTCATCCTCATAAGATTATACCCTGTTAAGAGGACATACGCGAAACCATAGCCATACCTAGAAACAGCAATTACACTTGCTTGTTGATTCTAGGACACTAACCCGTACAAACCTCACAATCAATAGCATGAGTGTGTGTGTCGTTCGATTTATTCAGTCATTATCACTCTTCCATTTGCATTTCATGGTGTTGAGTAAACAGTAAGTGAAGAGTATGGAGTTTTTTTCATCTTACTCTCAATAAATGGGTTTAACCACAATACAAATCTTATAATCCACCTCTTCAATCCCACTGGCAATGGGACAAATCCAATAGCTTTAGAGGTAAGCCTTCAAATATACTTCTACTGACAGACTGAAGTTTGTTTTAGAAAAAGCCAAGGTTCTGCAATCCTTTGCATCCATTGGAGTGTTCTGTTTCCATGGTTTCCAAGAGTTCACTAAAATTAGGCTTTCAGTGTTTAGAAGTTAATGATATAGGGCTTTGGTAAATTTCTTCTCTCTTACCTATATTATGTTTAAGATCTGTATGTTGCTATTCCTGAATGAGTTTGGGGGTCTATTTTGCAGTCGGCGTGAGTTTTCCCCGACATGCCTTTTCTTAAGAACCAATGGTAGATACAAGGTATCTTAAATCAGTATGTATGAAGCTCAACTAGAGTTGCTTTCCGGCAGCACAAAAAGTAAAATTACGGTTTTCATTTTTAGTGAAGAACTAGTTTCACAGGGATTAATAGGGAAACCTAGGCTTAGGATTCTCTGGCCTTTGTCAAGGAGGGGTGCCCTGATGAAATAAAATCCAAAAAATAGAGTTCCAGCAGCCTCACTTTTCTGGCAGAAAAAACAACAACAACAAAATCTTCTGGTTATGGCGGAGGTCCTGGAACAGTTTATGTTGGATCCAAAGGTAAAAAGATGTCCAGAATATTAGGTGGAAGCTTTATTAGGCTATGAAGCAAAGTACATGATTTCCAATGTTACCATACAATTGTTAACCAGGTTTCTGTGTGAGGCCTGAATTGTGAGGGACCTTCAAGTGGTTGCTCAGGGTCCAATCACCACATAACACACATAATAAGGAAATATCAACAAGGCCTCTGAACCTAAGTGTGTTGTCTCCGTTGCCTGGAGCTCAAACCCAGGATCCCCAGCAGTCACCCCTCATGAAGATACTGAGTTTTTTACTTGTTTTTATTCCCTATGATGTAAGAAGCAGAGATAAAAATGTAAAATCAGAGGAAGGAAAATGTCAGAGAAAGAAAGAAAAGAAAGAAAGAAAGAAAGAAAGAAAGAAAGAAAGAAAGAAAGAAAGAAAGAAAGAAAGAAAAAGAAAAGAGAAAGAAAGAAGGGAGGGAGGGAGGGAGAAAGGATACATCTGTGACTGCAAGGAGATGACCTACATGACTTGGAAGTATTTTTTAAGGAAAGGGCACAAAGCTCCAAAGTGAGTAGAGGTGAGTTTGTACTGCATTTCAAGGATCTAGGAAGCACCTTACATTATACTTGAAACAAATTGGAAGCAGCTCAAGGTACGGGGGTTACATATTGAGAGGTACAGAGCCATGTTTAGTTTGGAGTGGCAAAGGTTTAGGAAGGGTTTTTAAGGGGAACTTAATAGGAGAGAACAGTGTAGTTGCCTCTTCTGAAAGTCAAGAAGCTGGTAACTCCCCAGAGGGAGGTCTGGAGCAGAAAGAGAGTTCTGGGCCATCAAGTAGTACCACCAGCAAAATGTGGCAGCAGGCAGATCTGGGACTCCTCAGCATCAGGTCTGAATGATTGCTTGTCAGGCAGATGTGTTTGTAAACTAATGACTTTCACAGTGTGATGAGATTCAAAATGAAGCCTAATTGCTTCCACTGATTTAACCCTTGGAATGCTTCCAGGCATGCCGATAGCCATGTGTCTTTAATCATGTAAGTTAATCACCTTCAGGCATTTATCAGAAAACAGTGGCTTATAGCAAGTCTGGGGAGCATTGCTGTTGCATTATTAGGTTTACACTTCTGAGGCTGTCATCTCTTCAAATAAGGACACTGAGAGGTTGGCCATAGTGCCCTTAAACTAGTGTTTGTTAGTAGCAACTGACACAGCCAATTACATGGCTCTATAATTCAGAAAAAAATGAATTAATATTTATGTAGGTTTTTTTAAGTGGCTTAAAAAAAACTCTTAATTGTAGCAGAGTGAGAGTAGCAAGTCACCTTGATCGGTCTGAGGCCATCATGAACTTCAGTTTGGCTCTGGAAGAAAGTCAGAATTGGGAAATGGTCTAATAATCAGGCCAGTCTGATTAATAGTGACAATTAGTATTGGACTATAGTGCATAACCAACTGATTATGAATCATTTGAGCACTTTAGGTAAATTTTCAATATAGGCAATTAAAATGAAAAGACTCATGATGCTTACATAATGACTTCATTAAATTAACTCAGTTCTGAGATTGGAGTAAAAAAAATGTCATAAAGAACCAGCAGAATTTAACTTCCATTCACTTTTGTATAAAAGAAAACTAGAGAAAATACTTAAAAGATAAATACACACACACACCCCACATTGAAAACCGCTTATTCTTTTCTGAAAGTGAACTGTGTTACTATGGAAGAAAGAACTGAAGGTCAGAGCATGGATTGTATTCGCACTGGATGAAGTAAATCTTGCCTTCAGTTATATTTTGTATTCTGCTAAGTGCATGCATTGTTAAGGTTAAAAGAACTTTATTGTGGAGTCATCTGTAAGGGACAGACATTTCAAAGAGATAAATAGTCAGTTCTGTCACATAAACAATTGACCCAAATCATTTGCTTCATGATAAAAGACAAAGCTGGAGCCAACTCCAAATACTGCGGTATCAATGCAGTCAGGGGAACAAAGATTCCTTTAGGTGAAATGTGGTCATTCAATCAAAGCAGCAGCAGTTTTATAGAATTCGACAATGGGAATGGAAGAAGAGACTCTCTCGGGCTCCGAGTGAGTTGGAATATTCCATAGTGAAGTCAGTTTCTCCTGTGGGTTTTGATTCGGAAAGTCACATTGCTTCCAAGACTTACCACTTGATACCTACCAAGTACATGGCTTTATCGTTTACAAAGGGCATTGTTTGTAAGTTGTACAAACACTCTGTTAGCTAGATCTTCCCTGTATTAATAATAACCAATACCTATTTAGCAGTTCAGAATTTACAAAGCTCCATGAGTGATCTCTTTTTCTTAAGATTTTATTTATGTATTTGAGAGAGAGTGAGCAAGAGAGAGAAGGAGCAGGGGGAAGGGAGAAGCAGATTCCTCACTGAGCAAGGTGTCCAACGTGGGGCCCCAGCCCAGGACTGTGGGATCATGACCTGAGCCGAAGGCAGGCGTTTAATTGACTGAGCCACCCAGGCGCCCCTCCATGTATGATCTCTGGTTCTTCATTCTTCTCATGGGTTTTAAAGATGAGAAAGGAAGATTCAAAAAGTTGAAATTATTATTTGTCTAAATTCACTGGACTAGTAACAGCAAAAACCAGGTATTCTGACTCCGGGTCCTTTTCCTACATACTACCTTCTCTTCATCCTGTTTCTTTCTTTCTTTTTTTTTTTTTTCTTCATCCTATTTCTTAAGACCTTCTCTTCTACTTTAATGATATTTTCCAGAATTAATTCTCACAGTCACTATATTTTTTCCAAGGTCTCTGACAGTAAAAGCCACTTTACAGTCTTACGCATGATAATGTTTCTTCCTTTCAGTTTGCATTTCATTCCCAATCAGATTGTCATCTCTTTGAAAGCAGGCACTGTGGTTTCTAACACAGAATGAGACCTTCCCAGCAGGAAGGGTCAACCTGTGCAGATATCCACACTGGTGACTGCCATTCTGGCATACCGTTTCTCCTGTAATGCACTATCACCAAAGACAGCAATAAAGCCCTTTGAGCTACTGACGCTGTAAGGTTGACTTGGCACACTCATCAGCTAAGCTACTTGCTTCAGAGCTTGAGCCTCACTTGACACAACAAAATTACAAGTCCACAAACAGCAGACTATTAGAATCACACTTGTGTAGATGAAATCAAAATGTTAAATCCAGAAATGCCAAAAATTACTGTAAGAATGAAGGACTTGTTGACGTTTCTCTCTCAAACTTCCTTGTATGTTTTTTTAATTATGTTGTTAGTTACCATACAGTACATCATTAGCTTTTGATGTAGTGTTCCATGATTCATTGCTTGTTTATAACACCCAGTGCTCCATACAATCCATGCCCTCCTTAATACCCATCGCTAGACTAACCCATCTCCTCACTTCCCTCCCTTCTAAAACTCTCTGTTTGTTTTCCAGAGTCCATAGTCTCTAATGGTTTGTCTCCCACTCCAATTCCCCCCCCCGCCCCTTCATTTTCCCTTCCTTCTCTTAATGTCCTCCATGCTATTGCTTATGTTCCACAAATAAGTGAAACCATGAAACCATATGGTAATTGACTTTCTCTGCTTGACTTATTTCACTCAGCATAATCTCCTCCAGTCCCATCTAAGTTGATGCAAAAGTTGGATATTCATCCTTTCTGATGACTGAGTAATATTCCATTGTGTATATGGACCACATCTTCTTTATCCATTTGTCTGTTGAAGGGCATCTCAGCTCTTCCCACAGTTTAGCTATTGTGGATATTGCTGCTATGAACATTGGAGTGCATATGGCCCTTCTTTTCACTACATCTGTATCTTTGGGGTAAATGCCCGGTAGTGCAATTGCTGGGTCATAGGGTAGCTCTATTTTTAATTTTTTGAGGAACCTCCACACTGTTTTCTAAAGTAGCTGCACCAATTTGCGTTCCCACCAACAGTGTAAGAGGGCGAACTTCCTTGTATGGTTACCAAACCTCCTACTATCTCGAGAGCATTCCTCAGCAGCATGTCACCCTTAAAGATGTTGCCAGAGAGTTTAAGCAGCATGTGTGTGTGTGTGTATACTGCTTATGTGTACACATGTGTATGTTACAACAACATATGTTCACCATTGTCCTCCCTTCCTTCCACTGTAACTATCTCTTCTCATCTCCTGTCCCTTATTTCTAAGTCCTTTTCCCCCAGATAGTAGGACTTGGGCTAAAGTGCTAGTTTAATCTAATACTGACAGGTGTGTTCATCTATCAAATTCAAATCAAAAGGGTCTGACTCACAGGGCTATTTTCACCAAATGTTATGTATGTGAAGATACTCTGTAAAGCATCATATGTAACAGAAGAAATAGGAACTATGACTCAGCGCTAACTGAAAAATGAATGGCTGAATCTTAGAGGTAGTTCTAAAAGTTAGTTTCCATTGTTACTGAGTGGTTAGAGAAGGAATGGGCAAATCCAAAAGGCTATCTTGAAGTAAGTAGAAAATTTCATTTTGTTCCAGCACTTCCTTAAGTTCTGCAGTATTATTTTCATAGCATCCTTTTTGACATTTGGACATTTGCTGCTATGAATTCAAATCACCTTGTGTTCCTAAACTGTCATTTCATCCTTTGTTTTGTATAATTTGCTATTGTTTGTTAAGAACACAAGAGTTCATGTTCATTTCAGTTTTAAAAATAATAGTTATTTGTCTGGTGAGTCCAATCTTACCAAGCACAACATTGACTTTAATCAAGTTTCTCAGCCTCCTACTTTAGCCACTATCCTTTTCATAAAAATGCATAGGATTTGGGACACCTGGGTGGCTCAGTCAGTTAAGCCTCTGCCTTTGACTCAGGTCATGATCCCAGGGTCCTGGGATCAAGTCTCACATCAGGCTTGTCACTCAGCAGGGAGCCTGCTTCCCCTCTGCCCCTCCATCCTCCTCTCTCTCTCACTTTCTCTCTCTGACAAATAAATAAATAAAATCCTTTTTAAAATGCATAGGATTTTTAGTAAGACAATCCTTTCTAACTGGATATGTTATTGCCTTGTGCTTACAAACTCCAAACCAGAAAACTTGAAGTATGATGGAGGGTGATCCTTGGCTTTCTGTTCCCTTTAGTCCTCTATATCTAAGCTATCCCAAGACCTAGACACATTTTTTCAGATGTTTTGATAGATTCACCCTATCTTGTTTGTTTTCCACTCTTGTTACTTTTGTCCTTCTGTACCCAGGGCCTAAAATTATTCTTGAATACGAATCTCTCTGCTTTCAGAGCATTGCACCCTGTGCATAAAAATATCCTATCTCCATGTATCAGGCCTAGAATTCCCTTCCCAGCTTTTATCTTTCCTTGTAATAATCCAACACCACCTCTACTCAATTTTCCTCCACTATTCTATAGCACATACTCCAATTAGGAAGTATATTCTTCCTATAATTCCTGATAGAAACTATAGGCATCCCCAACTCTTGACCTTTCTAAGATCATCCCCCAACTTAGATTTCTTTTCTCCCTTTATCTTCTGCCCCATTTCCTCTGCACTACAACATCAGCTCACAAACTCTTTGCCTGTCTTGTTCACCACTGTATCCCAGGATATAGAAAATTTCTTGGTACATGACCAACATTCATCCAATTTATATTTATAGACTTACAGACTTTCCCTCAAGTCCCACTTCAAAAATAATTTCCTTTTTTAACCTACACTATTTTCTTTGAATTCTTACATAACCCACATTCATCTTTATTTTTATCAGCTGATTTTAAATTCCTTGAAGATGAAATACATAACTTGCCTCACTTTGCATCTCTCAGAGTATCTTGATAATATGAGGAAAGTAAATATGCTTGGGGGAAAGACCCATAACCTAACACAAGAATGATTCATAAAATGCATTTCTCACCTACTATTTGCCAGTCCCTGTTCTAAGATCTGAGAGAGTGGCCTTCATGAACTAGAGTCTATGTCTTCGCTGTTACTAGTTACATATATAATCTCCATTGATACACTTAAGTTCTCTGAATTTTGGACTCTTCTAGGAACTAAGAAGGTTATACTAAGTTAATTCTAATGTCTCTTCCCATTGTAGGATTCTGTGAATTCTAAATATTTATCAGTAGGTTGATGAGTGGTATTCAAAATTACTCATGACTATTTTCTATTCTTTTGATTTATTTGTTCAACAAATGTTTATTGAATGCTCCTAGGTAATGCTTATTCTAAAAACACCAGAGGTACACCAATGAGCATAATCCATGCATCCTGAGATATCCTGCTTCTCATACCGTGATGCACTGGGGGGCCCAGTGACCAAATTCACTTAAATTTCTTTGATAAAAGGGTAAAATTTTGCTAAACCCACTACCCCAACTCCTCCTAGCTGGTATAATCATTCTTAATAACATAAAATATTTACTTGGGGAGAAATTTAAGCAAACATGTAAATAAATATTACAAACAGATGTAACTTATCTGGGGGCTTCTCAGGATCGATGGTTTTAAGCTAGTGTCTGGATGACTACTATTATGGAAAAAGTAAATGTTTAACCAGTAGTTCTGGGAGGCTTTCCCTATATTGAACTAAAGCAGCAGCTCCATTTACAAAGCTGTTTTACATCTTGAGATTATACTCCTAAAAATTTTTTTTAAATAACCACTGTTCTGGGTAACTAATTGGAATTAAAATAAAATAACAGACAGGATGCTATATATATAAATGTATGATGATTGGGGAATCCATGTTCAGTAAGTGTTTTAATGATATCTCTAAAATGTAACACCCATTATCCTTTGATAGACCAAGGGATTGTGGTATTGAAACTCCCATAAATCCTTCCAAGAATCTAGGGGTACAACATTAGATGCATTTTTCTTGTACTTGAACTTTCAGAGCGCTCTGATGCTAACAAGTTCTTTATCATGACAGTCATCACATCACATGTAGCAACTGACAAATTTGTGGTTAAAGAGAGCATTTCGGGGTTTTGTTTTGACATCCTTGATTACTTCTACACTGGGTTTTTCCAAACAAAGTGACTTTAACCATAGTCTAGATTTTTGGGAGTTAAAAAAGGATTAAGCCTATATCACAGAAATAAAGTTCCCTAATGATACTAGGGAAGTTCAAAAGTAACTTTCTTAAAAAGCTCCAGTCAGCACCAAAAAGCATTTATGTAAAGGATTCAATATCTTATTCGGGACTTATTCAGAACTAGAAAATAATAATGTTTTCCTTATATTGATCACGAACCAAAACAAATAAGGATAGAGTCAATAAAACATAGGATAGCCTGTGGACACTGAAAGAAATCCAGTGGAGGATCTCCTAATTCCGAAATGACTCATTTGCAAGCCAAATGTGAAATGAGCATGAAGACAAGCATTCAGTACAAAGCACTCAAAGACAATCTTGATCATTATATGCTCATCCGTAAGATATCCCACAACTCATTTCACCAACATGTGGGAGGAATGACCTCTTTTTGGGCTTTCCCAGTCCTGATTTACTTTTTGAAAAGGAAGGACATTCTTGATCTAGCTTGAGTTATGGTTTGGAAAAACTTTGATGATGTTTATATATTTTCTTCCCTAAGACTTTAAAAAGTGGTAGAGCTAGTATCAGGCTTAAAAATACTCCTTCTTCCTGGAATTGTACCTAGAAGATATTGGCCAAAACATTTTCCACAAAGGGTCCTTTTACTGTGTTCATGTCGGGCTCTGACTTGAACTGTTCTTATGCCTGGGGTTCCAGCAAGCTGGTTCCCTAGCTCTGACTCCCATGTGCTCACAGACGCCTTTGACCCTGCTTGTTACAATTGTATTACCAACTGAACCTCAAAGATTTGAAAAACTGATCTCCAGCTAGTGGGACTTTTTGACAAGTTTGGAAGATATACCCAAAGTTGGATACTTTGTGTACTTTCAAAGTTAGATATAAAATGATTTTGCATATATTCCTTTTGAATTAGCAAAATTAAGAAAATCAGACTCACTAACCTAAGCTCTACAGTCATCTTTTGCAGCTTCTTTATCTCTGGGTAAACAAATAATCATTCTCTTCCTTAAGGCAACAGTTTCAGAAATAGTGAAGTTTACTCAAAGTTGTTTTTGTTTTGTTTTGTTTTGTGTTTTATAGTCACAATATTCTACTCTGTGAGGACGGGCATGCTGTGGTGGCAGATTTTGGAGGTGAGATTTCCATGAATAATACACCAAATGACATCAGTCTCTTTCTTCATTCCTAGTTGGTGCCTAATATTGTCTGATGAATCTTAAAATGGATTTCACGCTGACAGCTATACTTTTCTAAGTCTTTCAAATTTCAGTGACTCTGAATCTTAAAAGTATATAATTTATTTTCAGTTTTTCCTCTTTGATATCCCCAGCTAAATGAAAGGAAGTGAGCATTTAAATAAGATAGATGTTTCTTGGGGTTTCAAAATTTTAGCTGTGATTTTGACCTTGTTTTAAAGATATTTCCTTTGACGTGAATTCGTTTTCTCGCTCCCTCAGAATCAAGATTTCTACAGTCTCTGGATGAAGACAACATGACAAAACAACCTGGGGTTTGCTGCTGCTTGTGTTCCCTATAATTATGAAACAATTAAAATGTGTAAACTCAGCATGAGATGAAGTGAGATGAGAACAGTTTTAACTGGAAGCATTGTCATCGTCCCAGGGGCAGGATAATGTTTTATGTTTTTATTTTCGGTAAGCCCTCAAAAGAACTCTTTCAAGGCTCTACCAGAAAAATAGATTAGATATATATTTGGAAAAGGTGATGGGCAAAATAATACAGAATTTGTTTCAAATATAACTAAAAAAAAAGCACATGGCAGGCATGGTTAATTGGCTCTCAGTTCTAGATCTTCTTTATTAAGTAATGGAGTGAACATTTAATCAGTAACTAACTATAGAATTTGTAGTTAACCAACATCTATTAACAACTTTTTTCTACTTTAGCATTGTAAAGCAATATGTCACATAACCAAGCATTAGTGTTTAGGTAAAATATAAGTTATAACAACTGAAGCAAGCATAATTGTACTTAAAATGTCTGCTATTAAAATCATTACTGCTCTCTCCTTTGCTCCCTCCACATGCCCAAAAATTAACTTCTCTTTCTAGACTACCTGTATTATTTAATTACCTAAGTTTGAAGTGATTTTCCATTCCTTCCTTCCCTTCTTCCACTGACTTTACTCACTTTTTCTGTCTGTTTGCATGTTTGTTTTAAGTTCAGCCCAACCTTTCAGTTTCCACTTCAGTTCAGGTCTTCATCATCTCTTTTCTGAACTAGAAGTAGGATTCTAACTCCAGTATTCTCTTCCAGTTCATTCTTTACAGCATCAGCCAAGTATTGGGTTCTGTCAATTCACTTCCTCCTATAAACCATCAAAGATACCCACTACCCAGGGCACCTGGCTGTCAGTTAAGCATCCGACTCTTGATTTCGGCTCAGACCATGATCTCAGGGGCCCGGGATCGAGCCCCATGTCATGCTCCATGGTCAGTGAGGAGTCTGCTTAGATACTTTCTCTCCTTCCTCTGTGTGCCCCCACCCACAGTGCACATGTGTGCTCTCTCTCTTACACACACACACACACACACACACACACACACACACACACAAATAAATCTTTAAAAAATTTTTAAAATTTAAAAAATATATATATGTGTGTGTATATACATACATACATATATATATGTATGTGTGTGTGTATATATATGTGTGTGTGTGTGTGTATATATATATATATATATATATATATATATATATATATATCCACTACCCACAGACCAAAATCCAAATTCGTTACCTAGCAGCCTCCTGTCCTCCCCAGTCTGGCTCAGGGCCACTCTGTGACCTTTTCTCCCACAATAAGTTCTCTCTATAGCCCAGCACACAGCTTCCTGGTCATTCCCAAACATGCCATTCACCTTCATATTGTGGTGACTCTTCTAGTGTGATTTTCTCTACCTGGATAGCCTTCTACTCCACCGCACCTAAAAGGAGTCTACTCATCTTGCAAGACCCAGGAAATTGTATCCACTTTAAGTGACTTCCCTTCCATAACATCCCCCATGCTGCCTCCTCCTGACGTACTTTTCTATCTGTGCTTTTGTGCATTTTGCACTGCTAATTTAAACTCTTATTCATTCAGTCTACAAACATTTATTGAGGGCCTACCATGTGTCAGGCATTGTGCAAAGGACCAGAAATGCAAAATGTGAAGAAAATCTTAGTCCTTGATCTCAAGGAGCTCATTTTCTAATGGGGAAAATATGGTAATAAGCAGATAGTTTGAAAACAGTGTGGAAATTCAGTGATAAATAAGGTGTGACAAAGCATCATGGAAGCTCAGGTGGGATGAATGGGAGTAAATTAGGTGTAGGGAAAACAGAAAGGAATGGCAGGTAGAATGAACAACAGTATGAGCAAAGTCACAAGGGAGAATGAGAAATATCAGACTTCCTAGGGGAACTTCAAATAGGTTGGCATTGTTGGTATGCACTGTGTGAGGGAAAGAGAGTGAAAGATGAGTGAGAGTGGAAGGCAGGAATCACATCACGAACTGTGTTGTATTGTAAGTAGGACTGTGCATGCTGGTTTCCCCAGTTAGACTTCATTCATTCACCCAACAAATATTTATGGACTATTTACTAGATGCCAGACATTCTTCTAGGAACTGGGTATATTATAGTGAACACAATAATTTTCTTATTCCTCTGGAGCTAATAATCTACTGAACAAATTAACAGAATATATATTGATAGAGATAAGTGTTATGAAGAAAAACAAAGCACAGCATATGAATGGAGAGTAGTAGGGTGCCATTTAGATAGGACAGAGGGAAAGATAACATTTGATGAGAGACCTGACCAGCAGTCATACATGTGGGGGGAAGAGCAATACAGAGGGAACAGTAAGTGCAAATGCCCTGAGGCAGGAAAATTCTTTGTGTGTTCAAGGACAGAATGGAGTGAAGAAAGCAAGAGGAGAATGGTAAGATATGAGATAAGGGAGGTAGGAAGAATGAGTCCTCTTTTTGACAGGACACATAGACCTGGGACATAGAGATATCTAAATCAGTGGTTCTCAACCCTTGCACACTGTTAAAAAGTATGCAGCTTGAATCTAACCCCCAGAAATCCTGATTTCATTGGCCTGGGGTTGATCTTGCATACCTGTATCTTTTAAAAGTTTCCCCAGGTGACTCTAAAATACATCCAGACTGGCTAAATAACCTTTTGTTGAAAAAACTGAATTGAACGTCACCAACAGCAAGTAATTTAATTTTTTTTATATCCTAGCAGTGTAGTCTTTAAGCACAATACTACTCTGGATCTATTTTGAAGGCTATTTTGTTTCTTACTAGTTATGTGGCCTTGTGTAAGTTGGCTAATTACTCTATCACTCTCCTGCGGAAGAATGGGCACATTGTATGCCTACTTCCACTTATGCAATGTTGTGACACAATGCATAATCTGCTACATAAGTGGAGGCTATTTGAAATGTGAAAGCTCATGTGAAAGAATTGCATATAAGCACCATAATCGGAATAGAGATATTCTTGGAATGCTGTAATTATGCATGATTTCAAAATAAGGTAGACACTTCAAAAGAATTATCAGCAGCCAGCTCTGCATAGGATTTCAGGAAGAGCAATAAAAGAATACTGGTTTCCCTCAGTGAAAATACAAAGAAAGAAGGTTTTTGGTGAAGTTCGTTGATAAGGTTATGGCTCCATGGGATTTTAGACCTGGAAGGGCTTGCCTCCTCTGTTTTACACTTGAGGAATCTGAGGTCCAGGAAGCATATGAGATTTGTCCAGAGCTGCCCAAACAGGCAGTGGTAGACCTAGAACTGGAATTTTCATCTCCTGACTCAAAATCTAGTGCTCTTTCCCCTAAACCACAAATAAACCAAAATTATGCATTTGTATCCCAGAATGGAAACTTATATTTAAAACCAAAAAGTACATAACTGCAAGTGAAAAGAATGTAAATAATGCCATCAAAACATGAGTAGAAAACTTTGTACAGGGAAAATTATAACCTTTAATAGACTTTGTTCCCAGAATATTTATTACACAAACCACATTCGGAAATAACACAACTGGCTAAACGAAGGGGATGTGACAAACGTGATCCTGCCAATAATATATCTGCTTCATAGGAATATTCTGGGCCATCCCCTAAGGTCCTTTCTCTCCTCAATCATGAAGGCACTATTTATGGGTCTAATTTAGTGACTTCCTAAATTGCAACCTGAAGATCTAAAGGAGGGAAGGTGCCTCCCACAGTGTGTGATTCACCTCCAGGGAGGCATAGAGCTCTTGGATGAGTTGTGATTAGCTATTCAGAAGACTGTATGGATTCTAGGGGTCAGATGCTCAGAAGTAAACAGAAAACACTGCTGCTGTGATCATCATTTTATAAGATGCAGGGTTACTTGATGATTAATATTGTTGCAATATTTTTGGAGGAATTATGAATCTCATGATCTTCCAATGATTTAAAAAATGCCCTTTGTAAAAATGCGCAACAATAGTAAACATGCTATTTATGTATAAACACACCAGTTTATTGCACAGTATAGGGCAATCAATGTTATTTTATGTTTATGTCTTTTGAGAACAATGCGAGAACACTTAAATCCTTACTAAGAAAAACACTCTTCTACAATGGAATAACTAAACACTTGGTAAGTGTCTCGTGGATGTTTCTGGGCACACAGAACCTCCGCTGGATGGCTCCTGAGGTGTTCACACAGTGCACACGCTACACCATCAAAGCTGACGTCTTCAGCTATGCTCTGTGTCTATGGGAACTCCTCACCGGTGAAATTCCATTCGCTCATCTCAAGCCAGGTAAGACATCCTGCCAAGTTTCTCTGTTTTCCAGAGTTCTATGCATTTTCATGACTTCAAGAAACACTTTTTTCCAAAAAATATTACTCTTGGTGGGTCGGCAAGGTGAGAATTAAGTAAACAATTTCAATTTGGGTTTTTTTGTTTTGTTTTCTTTTCTTTTCTTTTAAAAAGATTGTATTTATTTATTTGAGAAAGAGAGATAGCAAGAAAGAGCACAAGCAATGGGGAGAGGGATAAGCAGACTCCCTGCTGAGCAGGGAGCCCAATGTGGGGCTCTCTCCCAGGACCCTGAGACCATGACCTGAGCTGAAGGCAGACATTTAACCGACAAGAGTCAGCCAGGCGCCCCTCAATTTGTTTTAAAGTGTGTGCCAATAATGTAGACATTGTAATACCTATTCTTTGAGATTAGATTCTGGATGTTCTTTTTTAGTATGTATATAAGGGTGAGCCAAAAGTAGCAACACATAAAAATAACCTATCAGGACGGTTTTCTGCTTGTGTCACATTATAGAAGAGAATTGCTTTTTCTAATAATTTTGTATTATGTAAATGGATACCTTCCAAAAATGGGGCATTGTGAGTGAGCCTAATTTTTGGTATAATGTACATTAGACTCGTCGTACATGTAGACTGTAGAGATATGGAAACTAATCACGTGAAAAATATACACATACTTGAGGTTTAAGGTAAATTTTATTTGCATCTGTCTCTTCATTTTATTTGAGCTGATTCTATGTCTTGTCATTCTATTTTCTTACTTATATTCACCATTAGACAGGAAATTTGCCCCCAGCAAGCACCCATCTGATTTATGGCTTTATAGGTTTGCCTTTTCCAGAATGCCCTATAAATGGAATCATGTTGTTGATTTTCAGTAATTCATCTTTTTTTGTCCCTGAGTAATATTCCATTGTGTGGATATATCTCAATTTAATTATCCATTCACAAGTTGATGATTATTTGAATTATTCTCACTTTGGGACTACTATGAATAAGACAGCTAAAACCATTTAGGTCTTTATGTGGATGGTTTTATTACTTTTGAATAAAAATGTAAGAGATGATTACTAGATCTTATGATAAGAGTTTTTCTAAGGTGTTTGTACCATTATGGGTTCCTACCAGCAGTAGATTAGAATTCCAGTATCTACACGTCCTTGCCAGGACTTTTTTGTTGCCTGTTTAAAATAAAATATTAGCCAGTTAAGTATGTATGTAATGGTAGACAGTTGTAGTATTTTATAATTCTCTAACAACTAATAATGTTGATAATCTTTTCACATGTTTATGTGTATTCATGCCTCTTTCTTTGGTGAAATATTTGCTCAGATTTCCTTATTATTTACTTGTAGTAGTTCTTAGATTCTAAGTAGAAGTCTTTCATCTGCTATGCATTTTGAAAGTATTTTTCTCTTGCCTTTTCATAGTCCTAGCAATGTCTTGAAAGAAGTTTTTAATTTTAATGAAGTCTACCTTATCAAACCTTTAAATCACATTTTTTGGACCCTTTCTAAAATATGGTTGCATCAATGAGGCCACAAAAATTTCTTCCTGTGTTTTCTTATAGAACTCTTAGGGGTTTAGGTTTTGTATTTATAAAATCTATTTGTGTTCTTTTTTTTTTTTTTTAATGGCACAGGTATGAGCTTTTGTTAATTTATTTGTTTTGGGGGCACCTGGGTGGGCCAGGTGGTTAAGCATCTGCCTTTGGCTCAGGTCATGATCCCATGATCCTAAGGTTCCAGGGTCATGGGGAGCCTGTTTGCCCCTCTCTCTCTGCAGCTCCCCCTGCTTGTCCTTCCCCCCACTCCATCTCTCAAATGAATAAAAAAAAAAAACTTAAAAAAAATTCTTCATAAAAAAAACATTTTTTAATATGGATGTTTAATTTTCTAGCACGATTTGTTTGAAAAACTTTCCTTTCTCCATTAAATTATTTTGGTACTATTGTCACAAATCAATTGCCCATATATGTGTATTTACTTTTGGACTCTGTTCCATTGATACATGTCTACACTTACACTAATAGCATATTATTTTGTAAGGTTACAGTTAAGTCTTGAAAACAGGTTATATGAATCCTCCAACTATGTTCTTCTTTATAAAAATTGCTTTGACTATTCTAGGTTTTTTGCTTTTCTATATAAATTTTAGAATCAGCTTATTTATTTCTACCAAAAAAAAAAAAGCACACCGATATTTTGGGTAGATTACATTGAGTTTATAGATCAATTTGGGAAGAATTGACAACTTAAGCATACTGAATCTTCCAGTTAGTCCACATGGTATAGCTCACCCTTCAGTTAGTACTCTACGTATTTGCTAAATTTACTTATCCTTTCACGTAGCTTTTTTTTTTTTTTTTGCCCCAGGGGTACAGGTCTGTGAATCATCAGGCTTACACCTTTCACAGCATTCACCATAGCACAAACCCTCCCCAATGTCCATAACTCATCCACCCTATCCCTACCCTCCCACCCCCCAGTAACCCTCAGTTTCTTTTGTGAGATTAAGAGTCTCTTATGGTTTGTCTCCTTCCCGATCCCATCTTTTTTCATTATTTTTCCCTCCCTATCCCCCGCGGCCCCCCACCCTGCCCTTCAAGTTCCTCATATCAGAGAGATCATATGATAATTGTCTTTCTCTGATTGACTTATTTCACTCAGCATAATACCCTCTAGTTTCAAGTAGCTTTTTTCTACATTCTTTGGGATTTTTCACATAGATGATTTGTGGTCTCTAAATAAAGACCTTTCTTTTCAACCTTTTTATATCTTTTTATGTCTTTTTATATGTCTTTTTTCTTGCCTTCTTGCACGAGCCAAGACTAGTGAACAACAATGAACAAAAAAGAGAAGTGATAAGATATATACCTCAAATCTACTGCCTTCTCAAAATTTCACCCACCACCATGCTAGTCAAAGCTGCTGTCTTTATCACTGTAACTAACACCATTTGACTTCTTTCCCTTCTTTGCCCCACTTCCTTTGAGACATCCTTGCTCACTTCCCATCATATGAACCCTAATTAATTTTTAGATATTAGCTTAAATATCACTTCTTCTAAACATCTCCCTTAATTCTCTAATATTGAGTTCATGCAGTCTCCTCCATGCCCCAAGTCATCATTTATTGTAGTATTTATCATATTTTACTCATACAGTTTTGGAATTTTCTTTACTCCATTATCCTTTGCTAATTATACATGAATATTTCAAAGAGATAAAGATCCTTTCTGTCAGGAACACCCCCAGAAATATTTATACCCTTTTTAAAGAGAGAATATTATGTAATAAAACAGTTAAAAGTCTTGCCTAAGAATAACTTGATTCCAATATCCCAGATATTAGAACTTATAGTACTTTATTAGAAAGAGAGTTTGTTTATGATAGATGTTGAATTTTTTAAAGTTGGACAGTGACCATGCATCAAGAAATGAGACTGTTTATATCATTGCAGTGGTTAGGCAATCCAGAATATATTCAGCAATAAATTATGTGAAGATCAGATTCAATATAAGCTACATATTGGCCATTTACAAAGAGGAACAAATCCAAGACTGCAATGTATGACAGCGCTATCAATTATGGTAGTAGCAACATTACACATGGCTCATCCTTCTGGATTTAGGAGAACCCTATCTCCTGAAAAAAATACAAACGTGGAACACAAATATTGGCATTGACTCCTATGCAAGTGATGAGTATGCATGGAGAAGAATGTGAAGTTAGAGTCTCTTTTGCATAGGACATGTTCATATTAACCTTATAATCTCAGGTTTAGAAAGAACCAAAAAGCCATCACATCCAGCATCCTATGGGTCATCCGAGATTAAATGCCCAAAGGGCCGGGAGAAATAGGCAAATGCTTGATACAGGACAGTGTGATGGACAGGAAATCACGTGCTCTGACTCCAGGGAACAGCTGCTACCCAGCTCCAGCCAAACAGTGCCATGCAGGAATGTAGGGATCATTACTCACTGTTACCATATAAACTAATTTCTGTGTGTTTGTGTCGAACTCTAAAGGTTTGGAACACCTGGGTGGCTCACTCAGTTAAGCATCTGACTCTAGATTTCAGCTCAGGTCATGATCTTGGGGTCATGATATGGAGCCCCATGTTGGGCTCTGCACTCGGTGTAGAGCCTGCTTAAGATACTCTCTCTTCCTCAGACCTCCGTGTTCACACCTCGCTCTCTCTCTTTCTGTCTCTCGAAAGAAAGAAGGAAAGAAAGAGAGAGAGAAAGAAAGAAAGAAAGAAAGAAAGAAAGAAAGAAAGAAAGAAAGAAAGAAAGAAAAGAGAAGAAAGAGAGAGAGAAAGGAAGGAAGGAAGGAAGGAAAAAAAGAAAGAAAGAAAGAAAAAGAAAGAAAGAAAGAAAGAAAGAAAGAAAGAAAGAAAGAAAGAAAGAAAAGAAAGAAAGAAAGAAAGAAAGAAAACTAAAGGTTTTTACCTGTTGGCAAGTAATTCAATTTTTAAGAAAGCATTTTTTGGGCTAACACCATATGGGCTAAAGAGAATAAGCATAATGTGTAAAAACATGAACCTTGTAACTGTATGCAAGCTACCTAACCTAGCTATACTTCACTTTGTTTTTAAAATGGGGATAATAATAAGACCTACCTCAAAAGATTGGAATGGTGACTGGGAATTGGAAGCACTCAATAAATATTAGCTATTATTATCTTTAGGCTGCCACTGAGTGCTCCTCTGGCTGGGAACTGTGCTAGAGTTAAGAGGAGTGCAGAGAGGAATAGGGCATTGCTCAGGCCCTCATAGTACAGAGCAGAGGTTAAGTCCCAACTAGAGAGAACCAGAGTGCTAAAGATGCTCCCTGGAGGAGCCTCCTGCCCAGATTGTGGAAAAGGGGAAGACGGTATCAGAGAAGGAATCTGAGAAGAGATGATACGGGAACTGCAAAAAGATGAAAACTAATTAAACAAATAGTGGTCAGGTAGAGAAGGAGTTCCAACAGAAAACAGTATAGGTAAGGCGCAGAAGCATGAGAGATCCACAGATAATTCAGTAGGGATGAATCAGAGAATACAAGGGAATCCATCACAAGACACACGCTGTAAATGTAAACCTAGAGCCAGGTGGTGAAGGGCCTTTGTGTTCACAGTGAAAGTCACTGCAGGAGTTTAAGCAGGGCAATAACAGCATATTATTATTATTTTTGAATGCTCCCTCTTGCTACAAAGCTAAGTCTGGATTGAAGAGGCTTAAAACCAAGGGCAAAGAGACCAGGTATTCTAGATAAGAATGTATAAAACCTTAACTAGGGGAGCGGCTTTAGAAGAGAAAGGAGAGGCTGGTTGTGGGAAATTTGAATGGGACTTGCCCATGGGTCCAGGTGGGAGCACAAGGGAGAAGGAGGAGTCAGGGTTAACTTCAGGCTTCTGGCTGAGCCAACAGGAGGATGATGGATCCAGGGAGAAAGCAGATTTGTGAGAGAAGTGACAAGATTAGAGAGAGAAGGAGCCAAGGTGTGAAGCCAAGCAGAGAGAGAAGAACCAGGCAAGATGGAAAAGGAACTGGTATGACCTGGCAAACAAGAGCTGTACTGGATACGTTCCAGAGAAAGAAACCAACACCTGCTTCCCAGATTTTATGTCTCTCCTGAGTCTTTCTCCTCCAATAGATCATGAAAAACTAAAGAAGAAATCTAGGATAAATTAATCCATCAATATGTATTTTATCCAATCCCATTACCTTATAACCAGGTACCAAATTTTGTGGCTCACTTTCAGATTATAGTTTGAGGCCAAAGAAGAAAGCCTCTTGTTTTCCTTTTATTTTCCTCCTATGTGATGCCAGCTAGTTCACAAGGAGACTCAGCTCTGTGTCCTGGGATTCCTTAATGCCAGGCTGTATCTAAGTCTCGGATGAATGTGGCAGCAAATTAAAAACATCTGCCAATTCATTCTCACCAGATTTTGGTGAGACTTCATATTGAGGTTTTAACTCAGGGTTGCAAACTGTAATATAGGGGCCAAATACAGCTTGCAAATTTTTTTTATCTCACGTATGATTGTAAAAAATAAGAATTTAAGTACACTTAGAGACACAGTTATATCACAGGATCCCATATTTGCAGCAATTTGTGTTTGCTACCCCTGTTTAAATATTAGATGATTATGTTCTTCTCCATATATGATTAGGATCCTAAAGCATCCTAAATATAATAACCTTAAAAGGGATGAGCACATTGATGATGTGGACTATGCTTTAACAAGTGATAAGAAAATAGGAGTGAGCTAAAGTTCTGAAATCCTGTGTTTGCTGTGCTAATCTTTATCAGTTTATCACTGAAAAGAGCAGAGCCAGCCAATCACTACAGAGATCACTGGAAAGATCAAATCGGTCCAATGGATGGTGATATTTATATGAACATAGCTGATATTAACATTCCAATACCTCATTACACTGACAAAGATTGCAATGAGAATAGACACTGGTGCAAATTAATCTATTCTTCTGACAGTCTGTAATGAGAATGGGATGTGGTTTAAAAAATTAAGCCATTCTTAGTGCAATCTCAAGATTACAATCTCATGGTCTCTCTCAGATGCTATATGCTCTGGTGATACATCATTGAGAAGTGTCAGTTTAACAAAGAATGTGTCTCAGCGCTTGCTGGGAGAGTGGTCCACATTCGCTTTGTTTCACGACAGCCCAACCCATCAAAACAACGAAGAAGAATCAGTTGTGTTTTTTAAAACACACATACACACAATCAAAACTGAAAAATAAAAATTAAAAATATTCTAGCGGTTTTATCTTAGTCAAAGCTTACAAGTAAAATGTTGTATTTTATTGCTCTTTTTTTATACGGATGCCTAGATTTATTTTTATAAAACGTAAGAGTGATAGTTTAATTTAGGAATTCAGAATCTAGAACCAATTTATCCATAAGCAATATAGCTAATTAAATTCACCATGAAGAGCTGCGTAGTCATCCTCTCCACAGTGGCCATATTGCATTATGAGCTGGGGCTGGTGACAGATGAGATGGTTTGTAGCCTTGTAATTTGCAGTAACTCAGTGCAATTTTTTACTTGGTATTCAGAGTCCCAAAAAAACCTCAAAAGGGACTATGATTTCTGATATAAACAGAACAGAAAATATATAATGTTTTTGATATCTGGTTCTCTAGATTCAGAGTAAAAGGGATCAGTGAAACCCTTAGCTCTGGAGACGATAATAATTACAGCAACAACAGCTAACACTATTGAGAACCAACAATGTGCCAGATGCTCTCTGTACAGTATCTCCTTTAATTCTAACAATAACCTGTGGTTTAGGTTCTATTAGGATAAGATATATGCTCAACACCACACACTAGTAAGAGGGACAGTCAAGACTTAATGACTTGCATGGCTTCTTGTCCCCAAAGCCCATGCTTATCACCCTTACATGATGCCCTCGATGCTTCATCTTACATATATAAAAATTAATATTCACAGAGGCAAATTAGCTTAATTAGGATCTCTCATAGAGTTAAAAGCAAAACCAGACTGGAAATTAGGCCCCCACATTTCCTTGTTAAAGACATTTCTTCCTTTTTTGTTTATTTTATTTGATTTATTTATTTGAGATAGAGAGCTATGAGAGAGTGCATGGGAGAAAGCGAGAGCATAAGCAGGCAGAGAGGGGTAGAGGGAGAAGCAGACTCCCTGTTGAGCAGCGAGCCCGATGTGGGATTCAAGCCCAGGACTGGGAATCATGGCCCTAGCCATGCCCCCCTAGCCATGCAGATGCCCACCCAGGCAACCCAAGGGGAATTCTTAATAGTCATACTGTTTCAATTTATAGAAGCCCCCTCCCCAAATGTTCTGGAAAAAAAAAAAAAGATAAGATTATGAACTAAGTATGCCATCAGATCTCAATAATTTACCTAATTGTGTCACAATTTAATATTAAACTAAGCATATTTATACTATAGTGTTTCTTGGTGACTAGGCATTGTGCTCTGTCCTAAAGACATAATAATGAGCAAGAGAGTAATTAGCGTTAATCCATAATCCTTATTTATTTGTACAATAAATGTTTACTGAGTCATCTATACCATGACCTGTATTATCTCCAGTAAAATCATATTTTGAACTGCCTCATTTATTGATTCATTTGGTACATATCATTTGGGTGCCTACCAATTTCCTGTCATCCTACTAAGCACAGGAGATACAATGGTGAAAAGATACGGTTCCTGAGCTCAAGGTGCTTGTGATCTATTTACAGAGGCAAGCAAATAAATAGGCAATTAAATATAATATAATATATGCTATTGTAGTACCAGGTGCTATGGGAGTACATAGGAAGGGCACCCAGAGACGGTTCATTAAGCTAAGACCTAAGGGACACTAGATGTAATGTAGGAAGAAAGGGTGTGAAAGGGCATTTCAGGAAAAAAAGATCACCCTTCTGAATTTGTGATTGAATCATAAAAAGCAGTGAAAAGTCCAGTAATTCATCTCTTTAATAATTATTCATTCATTTACCAAAGTTTATGGAAAAACCTAACACTTTTTTTTCTTAGCTTATTATTGCTCACATGGAATGTTCCGTACATTTGATCACAGGAATAAGTGAATGAAGGTTATCACATGTTGAGCGGAATGCCTGTTGATCTCTAGTCATACCCTTTTTTTCTTGACAAAGTACTAATAAGCAATAAAGGACTTAAATCCAAAAATCAATACCATGGCTATATAAACTTTGGAGGCTGACTCACAAAATCTTGTTTAATTTAAGTCTCATTCAGGATAATGAGAGTAGGAAAAAGCTATGCTCTAAAATTGTGCTATCCACTATGGAAGCTACTAGACACATGTGGCTATTTAAATTTAAATGTATATGAACTGAAACTGAAGTAAAAGTTCAGTTATTCAGTCACACCTTTTTAGTGCTCAATAGCCACATTTTAAGTGCTTAATAGGCGTCTGCTACATGTTGAGCACTGCAGAACGTTTCCATCATTGTAAAAAGATCTATTAGATACTCCTACTCTAGCATCTAGATTACAAGTTTCACTAAATCATTGGTAATTATTGCAGTGCTGAAGAAATGGTTATTGCTCAGTAAATAGTTATTGATATTTTTAAATTTAGCCTTATTCTCTTTTAATAGCAAAGTTTCACTGTAAAAGTAGAAACTAACATGTACATAAATCATTAACATATTTTATGTAGCAATCAAGGTAAAAAATTTGATTAATGGGCTGACAGTCTCTTTCTTAAATCTGGAATACCAGAAAATTTCCCAGCTGTTGGTGTAGCATGGCCACTTAGGCAAGACTGACAAAGTAATCTCAGAAGTGACAAATCTCAATTCCATGACCCCTCGTGTTGCATTGCCCACTTTCTGGCAGAGGTGCTAATGAGTAGTATCACTGCCAAGACTGCACAAAGCAAAAGGGAGAAGGAGATGCCAAGGCCTTGCCGAATCTACTTTGAATAATGAAGAATTAAATATCGTTCATCTTAAACTGATTTTCCAGATGCAGTGCCAAGAAGCAAACAAGTAACTTTATAGACTTGATATCAGAGACTAAAAGGGTTTCAGAGGAGACATTTGGCACCTGCATCTGAGTTTAACTCACTTTATGAATAGTCCCTCCCCACCCATTAGGATATGTGTAATTAGTTTAAATGTGTTCACTACACTGGCTTATGTGCTTATAGTTGCACCAGCTCAACAATATTCAAATGGTCATAAGGTGAAAAAGTAGAGTTTGAAGATCAATGATTATTAAACATTAGCTAATTGTTTCCTTATTTATTTACCTCATTCCAAAAAGAATTAAAAATCATCAAGAGTAGCCAATGGAAGAAACCTAACATTCCTAGTTTTCTGTGACACAAAAGACACATTTTATAAGTCACGTTACATTTGCTAAATATGTTTTGACCAGTCTTTTGTTTCTTTGTTTCCTTAGTGTCAGCAACTATAACTGTAGCTGATAGTGGCTAGAAAAGGTTGGCAAATGTGACAATGCTAATATTCTACAAATGGCATTAAAAACAAAAGCAGAAATGGAATTCCTGACTCTGCCCTTAAACTGGAACCATTGTATAATTAGAACTGCTGTTGCAAGGAAATATTAAAATATCAGGCAGGCAAAGAAAATGAACTTAAAATTTTAAATATAAATAACCAATAAATATTTAGGAAAATATTAAGCCTCACTATTCATCAAACAACAAAATTTAAACAACAGGAAATGAGCTGATATATTTACCTCTCATATTAGCAAAATCTTTCATAAAATGAGGAAGCCTAATACTGGTGCAGATGTAATGAAAAGTCTCTCACACATTGGAGACTGAGTATAAATTAGTGCAACTCTTTAGAAAAACAATTTGTCAGTATGTATCAAAAGTCTTCAGTTATGCCCTTGGACAGGTTAATCTCACCCCTCAAAATATCATAAACAGTCTGTGAAACTGGAAAAGTCATATTTAAGCAGATATACTTTGAAGTGTTTATACCCAAATTTGAACATCCTAAAATTGAGGGATGATTAAGTAAATCATACAGAATACAGTGTCATTAAAAATACATTAACCTGAAGTTTTAATAACTTGGAAAATGTTGATATTTAAGGGAAAAATATTACATAATCATATATTAGATTGGGCATGAGCTCAATGATAGAAAGTATATAAGAAATACTCAAAATATATTAACAACTATCTTTTCCAAATAAGATTTTATTCTAATTATGTTTCTAAAATTCCTAAGAGAACAGGTATAAATGTTACATTTGTCAAAATTAGATAGTAATTCTGACTGATCCATAAAGCAAAATGTTGATTAAGTTACATTATGTATAATTTCACTAAATTAGTAAATCTATAAACAGAAGTGAATTGGAGCAAACTTTAGTGTAGGAGAAGCAGTAGTTACAGGTCATATCACAAAAGTCATTAAGGTACAGATAGACGTCGATGACATCACAACCTAGAAGAAAAGAAGTCAACATCCTGGGACTTTAGCCTCCCACTGGTGCAGAGCAATTTTTCTGAGGAATAAAAAGAGCTTCAGGTGTTGTTTACAAAGTATTTTCAATGTGAAGTGGTTGAAGAGAGTGTGGAATCTGGAACAAGAGGCTACACCAATTACTAATTATATTTAATTTTTTCACAAATTAAAAACTACTTACACATACACACACACAGAAATACCTACTTGGAATGATTGTTAGGAGGTTTGAAAAAGCTTATGTATCCATCTACCATGCTGCCTGATACAAAATATGTTCAATAAAAGTAGCTATGAACTTGGTTTCTGAGAAACTTTCAGAAATCACTGGTTGCAGAGCAGGAAAATATGCAACAGTCAGGTATCTACGGCGAAGTCCCAAGAATCACCACACCGTAATGGGGAGTTTGAGATGAGCAATATTCAGAAATCCAAGCAGACAGGTAACACTAGGGAGTTCTATGAATGGTATTAGCTAAAATGATGGATTTGAAGTATCTAACAATGTTTAGCAAATAGTAACTACTTTATAAATATTAAATCTTAAAATCCCAACATTCTTATAACCAGTAATGGTATTTAAGCTTAAAAAATAATCTATTTTGCCCAAGTGATACAGGTGCTGTCTGAACTGCAAAGTTCAGTGGCACCCCACATCTTGCTAAGTACAGGATAAGCTCTTTAGCCTGGGATTTATGACACTGTACAGACTGGTCCAGTTTACCTTTCAGTCCTTACTTCCTATAAGATCACATCTATACTTCAGACACACACACCAAAACTGCTTGCTATTTGTATGTTTTTTGTATGCTTCTTTGATCCTGTTTGTGTTCCCTCTGCTCACAATTTGTTGAATGAACAACTGAATGAATGGACAATTATAAAGATAAACTGATAGTATCAAATTATCCAACATTTTGTTTAAGCATTAAAAAAACAGCATAGAGCTATCTTTTAGTCTCTGCTAATGTTGTACAGATTGATTTTTGATGACTTTTTGTTGTCTGTTCATATGTTTCTTGAAGCAAATATGTAATTTCAGAACTGACATGTTCATTTGGTTCATAGCGGCTGCTGCAGCAGACATGGCTTACCACCATATCAGACCTCCTATTGGCTATTCCATCCCCAAGCCCATATCATCTCTGCTGATGCGAGGGTGGAATGCATGTCCTGAAGTGAGTAATTTTTATTTCCTCTTAGAAAATGTGTTATGGTCAAAATCTGTCATAAATAGTGTAACTCCAAAGTCTACTTTTAGTGTGTATTTTAAGACTGTCAAGGCAGGAAGACTGATTTGCCTTCTGCTCTTTAGTCTCTAATTGCCTCAAGAAGTCTGAGTATCTCATATTTCTTTGCTGCTGCTCTCTGATTTTGAAATGTTTCTCACAACTGATTAGCAAAAGAGAAACCAGGGTATGACAGATGACTCACAGTCTCATCTCAGCTGCAATTTTATTAACTACGCTTGAACCATACTTAGTCATTTTCCGAAGAAAGAAGTTTGGCACAAGATGGATTTGTGTTGGCTTTTCACCATGAGGCAGGCCTTCAGGTGAAGGCCCCATGTCAAGACCTAGTCCTAGTCCTTCCCTAACTCTTTGTAAGTGGTAATGTGATAAAGTGGTTAAGAGCACAGATGGAGGGATTGGTGCTATGGAAGGAATAAGTAAAGTAGGATATGTAAACAGTGAAAAAAATTTAAATATGATCATAAATCTAAGAATATTCAGGGTTACACTCCTTTAATCCCAAAATGAAATCTCAGACCACTTGTCTACAGGAAAGGATTCTTCTTATCTGTACCAGGCATTTTGAAGTCTACTTTGTTCTAAAGTAGACAAAGGAGGAAACTCCTCAACTTCTCTCCTGATAACACAGTTTAGTATGGTATCTAAGACTCTCCCTTCCAGCGTGTTTTGTTGTCTTTTGAAATTCTCTTATTTTGACATCACCCACATTGATTCTTCTGCTCTGAGTAGAGAGAATTCGTTCATATTAGTTCACGAAACTGTAGCTGTTGTTCACTCAGGAAGTACCTCACCAAAGGAGAAATAGAATAAGCCTCAGTCCAGATTTTGGAAGGAGAAAGCAAAGTCCCCCACTTCTTTTGTCTAAAGGCAAAACCCAGGTCAAGTCATTACCCAATCCCACAAATGTACATGGAAACTCTTAAGAAGAAAAATAAAGATTATTATGGCATGTGGATTGAGTAATCTCAAAAGAAATAGCCTTTTCTCCTGACCATTCTGTTTGATAGATTATGTATTTATTGGTGTTGAATCTTCTCTCACTATCAGAAAGCAGGGACTTTTTGTTTTGTTTTGTTTGCTGCTGTAACCTCCGTACCTAGAACCACCCCTAGTAGATGTCCAAAAATATTTGTTGAGTAAATGAATGAGCACCACTATTGCTTATCAAAGCCTCCAATCCCCTCATCTGAATTTCAGTGTCAAAAAAAAAAAATTGTCTTGAAAATTATATGACTTAAAATAGTTTAGGAAAAGCTTTCCTTATTTTTCAGTATGAACCTTGGGCATATTTTCTAGGAATAAGTGTCTCAAAAAAGCTAATTTGAAATTTCCTTCTCTCTTTGGTATATATAACATTAAGTAGAACAACAACAACAACAAAAAACTGAGGGATTCCCTCTTGCTTTTATTAATGGACTCTTCATGATTATGATTATAAATAAGGGATATATGGAAGTTTTCATTTGGAGATAAAAGCAAGTCATTAGCAACTTCTAAAAGTATTTTTTGGGAATAGAATGGATATCACAAATAACACGTTAGGAAATAATAGAACCAGATTAGGGCCAAAGGAGGGTATATTGAAAGTTAAAAAAAAAAAAATACTAAGAACCCAAAAATCAAGTGCTTAGTGGAAAAGTTTTATTGCTAAGCAGCAAAACCAATCAGTCCAAGGCCTGGGCTCTGAGAATGCAGTTCAGGGAGAAGGATGGAGGAAAAGCATGGTAGCGGCAAAGTCTCAGACTAGCCAGCTATACCTGGGCTTGCCAGTCAGATGGGCCCTGGCTTGGCTGTGGTTTCCATCTCACATTATGAAGTTGAGCTGCTGGATGTGACATGTCTGAGACATCACCACAGTGCCCAGTAAGGTCTTCACTATGTGAGTAGGCTCAGTGGTGAGGAAAAGGGAAACGATGGACTAGTTCTCATTCTTTCCTTCAACAGTGATTTATTGAGTCTCTATACAGCCCCAGCAACAAGTGCTGAGGATTCAGTGGAGACCTGCTCTCCAGGGAGGCTCAGTAAGGTCTAGTAGCCAAATGGAGATAAATTGAATAAACAAATGGTTTTATAGTTATGAGCCAGAATAAGGAAAACAAGATTAGATGAGAATGCATACTGAAGGAATGGGCAAGTGAGAAACAAAGAGATGATGTAGATCAGGAAAGCTTCCTTGAAGTGACACTTGAGCTGAGATCATAAGCATAAACAGGAGTTTGCTGAATAAAGGGGTTTGGTGAGAGAGAAAAACAGTCCAGGCAAAGAGAAGGTGTGCAAATTCACTGAGAGAAAGGACACAAGGGAGAGGCTTATTACTTATGGGAACCTTGTAGCCACTGAGGGGTTAGATCTCTATACCATCATTTGAAGCAAGTTCATCTTTAGATCTGAGACACTAACAAACAGCATGCTCTCCGGGTCCTTGCTTTCTAAGTTAGCAACTTCACTACTCATTCTTTCTTTCATATTTGTCTTTGCCTTACTCTTTGAATTTCAACCATATTATTATCTCCTATATATGTCTTCTTAATCAAGACCTACAAAGATAGAAGAGGACAGTGAGAACAGCAGCCTTTAGGAAATGGAAAATGCTGATTGGAAAACAGTGAGAGGTGGAAAAAAAATCCTGTGATTTCAGATTTTGGAAAGCTTTGGAAACCAGAATAGGGAATTTGGATATAAATCCTAGGCAACTATGTTTTTGCCTCTAAAGCAGTGCAGAAATATGATAAAAGTAGTATTTTTTTTGAAAATTCATCTGAATTTGGTATGAAAAGATTTGACAACTTATTCAAAGAATTATGTGAGGTTCCTATAGTGAGACAGGCACTGAATTAACTTCTAGTATGATTGGGGTAATTGAGCATTGTTTCTTAACATGTGGGCTGCATATTACATGCTCCAGTTTACCAGGGAAAATTTGTTAAAATGAAGATTCTGGGGCCCTATTCTAAACCTACTGCATCAGAATGTCTAGGATGGAGCCTGGGACTTTGCATTTTACAAGCACCTCGGGCTATTTGTGCCCAGTAAAGGCAGAGAACTGGAGGGCTAAAACAGGAACAAAAGACACTGAAGTCAGAGCGTGCCGCTGGGCTGCTGTTGTGTTAATCCAGTTGATTACAAGACAAAGACTACAATGGTTACCATGGGGATTCAGGAGCAAGGGTAAACTTGAGAACTACTTCAACGGAAACAACATCCTAGGAAGGTGAAAGACTGGATGTAGGAAATGGCAAAGAGGAAGGAGCCCGGGAGACCTGTCATCATCACTGCCTTCTGAGAACTAGCCAGTGACCTAGAGTACTCTTTAGACCGCTAGGTATCAGGGATATTGCTGGCAGTGAGAGAACAAAGCCAGGCCCTCTGCAGTAAGGTGAAGGTGCCCTCCTCCTTTTTTTAAGCATAGGAAAAGGAAAAAAGAAAGATAGCTACCAAGAGATTTAAAAAAAAAAAACTAACCTGGTCTACGAAACTAAGGGAACTGTCAATTAGAATAAAGCTATCGTACAAGAAGTTGGTGTAGATGCTCTTCTCACCTTAAAGGCGCTTAACCAAATGAAGTGGGATCAGGGGAGACAGACAGATGGCATAGGAGCTAAGCTCAGGCAGAGAGGCTGAACAAAAATAGAGGGGAGAGGAGTTGGAGTTAAAAGCAAGGAAATTTTGAATCCAAGGAGAAAACAGAAAGAAGAGAGGGAATAAGGTTAGAGAGTTTCAAAATAAGAAAGTTACATCATTTGCTGGCAATTCTGAACAGGAAAGAAAACAGAAGATAGGCAGGGCGTGTAAGCAATGTTTACATTGTTCCATAGTCTTTTAGGCTGTACAATGTTGCCGAATGCAGATATAAAGATCCTGTTATATAAAATTATATTAGAAACTACATAAATATATAAAATATGTAAAAATATATTAGATATAGGTAGAAGAAGAGAAAGTACTACCTTTTTTTCCCCTAGGAAATGTAAAATACAATATTCTATACCATGAAGGTATGCTTTCGATGTTTTACTGGGATATCAAAAATATATAAAACTGTTTGCGTATGCCTCTATCTTTCCAATAAGTGTGGCTTTGAATGAGAGATACTTATTCTACTATTGCTTTTAAATCTCATATTTATAAGGACATTTAATTCCTGTGCACAGGGAGTATTCACACCAAACAATAGTGACATGCTAAACTCAAGAGATCAAACCTTGAAAGCTTACATACTAGTAGGTTATTTAGTTTTCAAAATCTTAAGTTAATAACAATTGGCAATAAAGCTTGTTAAAATTCCTTTTGTTCAGGATCCATTGTGTTGATCTTGAAACCCCATTTGTTTTAAAATGATTGAAGCCGAGATCCCCACCTAGTGGATTTAGAGGATTTTACAGGTTTTACAGAAATAGCTTACATCCCCTGGAAATCCTTAATTTTTTTCTCTTAGAGAAATAACAGGTTTTAAAAACTCTACTTAAGATCTAGGATAATTGTCAACAGAACAGTTGCAAATGGTTGAAATATACCAATATGCATATCAGCTAGACTACAGTTAACAAACGAAGCTCAATTTTTATTTTCATACCATAATTAGGAAAACAGATCAGGCACAAATATGAATATATAATCATCTGTGTAGAAAGCAATATTGTAATACCACTAATTGAGATGTGTATAGTAATTTCCATAAAATAAACATCAAGTGTAAATCTGTTCAAGTACTTTTTTCTTATTTAATCTTTTATTTGCTTAAGGCTTTTTTTTTTTTAATGTTTGCTTTCTTTTCCAGAACTAGGCAGAACTTTTCTTTCCCATTTTTCCATTCCGTAGAGAAGCAAACCCAGTTAATTGTGTCAAACCTATCTTGTGGCTCCATCTTTGATTTTTGCTTTATATTCAGTCATGTACTTTTATTTCATTGACAACAAAGAGTTCCTGAGGAATTTTCCTCCAAAAGAATGTATTTGGAATGCCTGCGAAGACTAGGGGGTGTTTGTGTGTCCTTTTGAAGAAAGCTAAAATAGAAAATGATGATTAGTTGAGTTCTGCATCTGAAGGTGAGGGATTAGCACAATCAGCAGATGGTGGATACAGTGTAGGTTTGGGAGCAGAGTTTTCAGCTTCATTTATTCTTCTAGGAATTAGAGGCACCCTATTTTTTGTCTCAAAACTCATGTATTTTAACTCTGGTGAAGAGGAAAGCACTTGATGTGTCTCCACTGTCACTGCACCTCCTTTATGTGCGCTGTTATCTTTATCTGGTTGAATATTTTGCACTTCTCCGAAATCTTGCATATTACAGTTAATTCTGAGATCTATTTCGCTACGAAAAGGTCTATTTTCAGCTTCAGGGGAACACGTGATACTCAAATCCTTAGCTGTAATAGTAGCCTCAGCAGAGCTTGAATCATACAACATATGTTTTTCACTTTTTCCATTTTCCCAAGTTTGCTGCATTTCTTTTCTGCAGCCTTTTAAGGTCAACTGTGCAGTCCTAATTAATGTACTAGAATCTGCCTTGTTTTCATCCAGCATTTTCTCCTCTTCTTCCCCTAATATTTTTATCCTTAGTGTTTCAGTGCTATCATCTCTGGGCAATGCATTTGTGCTGTCAATTTCTTTTTTGCCTCTGTTGGTTAGATTCCAAATGGCTTGAGTACTCAGAGAAGTACTGATATCTTTGGGAATCTCTGTTCTATTTTGGTATGGAATAGAATTTGTCTTCATCAAAGTTAGGTCACCTGTGGCTTGTGCCTCAGAGGAAATGAGAGAGGAATCATCAGTTTCTGTCTGAGGAGGTTTTATTCCTACATCATTTCCCTCATCCATGATACAACTTTCCACAATTTGATGGGATGTTTTCCTTTTGGTCATCAACCTTTTTTCCTCATTTCCAAGTTGTGCATGACTTGAGTGTTGCTCTACATGTTTTAAAGTTTCATTTTGATTTAAAGTATGTTCCTTATTGGTGTCAGTCTTGTGGACACCTCCAAGTTGTGTTTGATTCCCCACAGACAAAGAAAACTGATTTGGCACAACGGTCTTTGATTTGTCCTGTTCCATGTGCTCAGTGGGCTCTGTTGCCTCTTGGTCAGCAGATGCCCTGGAAATGCTGGGTGGTAAAACGTCACTTTCTGTATTTTCCCAGGTAGCTGGTAAATACTTAGGCACTTCCAATGCAAGGGGAGTTGGACCTTCCGTTTGCTCATTTGAAAGTTGAGAGCTTGACTGCCTGTGTTCAGCTACGATGGGTGTGGGGAGAGGGAGTGCTGATGCTTTGCTATCAGGAATGAGGCCATTAGGGTGACAGTTGCCTTCCCTGGAGCTCTTGGTGACAACAGGTAAGTCGTTACCACTGAGCAGAGGAGTCTTTTTAGTGTTTTGCTGGTAATATGGGGTCTGCTTTGGAGCATGTTTGAGAGGCACACTCTTTGAAGTAAGTTCATCATAGCTGTTACTCTCTGGCTGTTGGGGAAAATCTGCAGAGGACACAAGGTTTATATTGGCTTCTTTCTGAGCAGCTTTAGGTAATTTATTCGGCAGTAACAATATTTGTTTGCATTTCTTTGGGAGTTCTGGCAAGGATTTTTCTGGATGGACTTTCACTTTTCTAAAAGGGTGTGAGTTTAATTTTATCCTTGATTTTTGTTTTTTAATTTTCCATTTGAGGTCAGATTGACTGATTCTCTTCTTTTTCAGAATCTGTGGATCAATAGGCCATTTTCCTCCTTTGTTTCCCTCCTGAGGATTGCCACATTTTTTGAGATCCAAGTTGGTCAGGTGGCTACTTTGATTTTTCTGCTGTTTCCAGGGGGTTGATGTTTTAGATGACATCACCAGACTATTTTTTCCTACTAAATCAGAATCACAGAAGCTAACCCTCTTTGGGGAATATGTTTTCTTGATTTTTGTTGATAACCTTGATAACTCCGTCTTGTCCTCCCTCATAAGGAATTTTTCTATTGCACTGTTAATTTGGATCTGCTCTTTCTTGGTCTTTGAACGTTCTTGACGATTTGGCTTCTTTTCTTTCACATAATCTTGAAATTGATCACAGGGCACATATTTACAGATAAGAGAACTGTTTGGCTGAAAATAGCTAGGCCTGCTCCATTTTAACGGTCCACAAGGATCATCATATTTTGATCTATGTTTTTGTAAGATCTGTTGTACACAGTGTTCCTCAGGCTCACAAGGCTGGGATGATGAACCTGTAATAAAATGTCTCTGCCTGTGAGGTTGTAAGCCATTGTCTTTTTTTTCTATTGGAGGCTGCCATGATTCATTTGTTAAATGCTTTTCAAGACTTTCTCTTGCCAACACTGAAGCGGATGTTGCATATCTTCTACTAAATGTGTCACTGTTGATATCTGCTGAACAATAAATGCAGAAATTTAGCACTGAGCAGAGTTTTATTACCCCAACCAAACAGATGCTTAGAAACCTTATGAAAGGTGCAAAAATGATTCCTCTGATGATGCCAATTCTTGAATACTTCCTAATTTTAACCAAATCCACAAAAGACTTTGGGCAGTTTAGTGTGGTTACAAAGCTACTCTTTATGGCCACATTCTAATCAGTTGCAATGCTGACTTAAAAGTTACAGAATTAGAAATAAGCACATGCATAGTCGTACATCTTTACATTAGTTTTTGGCTAGGTTAGCTTTAAATATGAATAACATCTAAGCTCTTTTCAAATGGCCATCACAATTTTTTTCTGCATTAGTTTCCCAGTTGGAACCAAATATTAGGAAGAACATGATACTGTACTGAGTAGTGTTTAGGTTTCAAACACAAGATACCCTCAACAACAAAAAGGAAATTCCTGTGATACTACTACTGGCTTCATCAAAGCAGAGGCCATACCTGTTTTATTTCCCATCACTTAATATAGGATTAATTAAATATTTGTTAAATGAATGAGTATTTTGGAATATGGCCTGATCTGTATTGCAGGAATCTCTGTGAATTTTAAATGGTATGTGTTAACAGGATAGTAATGATACCTGTTAAACAATACTAATGACAAAAATAATAGTAACGTTTACCATTAATTAAGCATCTATTAAGAGGCAGGCACTGTGCTAAGTACTGTACCTTCATTATCTCATTTAATATTCACAAGAGATCTGATTGACTGGACAAGTCCTGTTGTCCCATCCCTCTCACAGGTGAGGAAAGATGCTTAGGGGTGTGAAATGCTTCCCAGCATCACATGTCCACTGATGATATGGGCAGAACTTGGTCCAGGTCTGTCTGACACTAAATCCTATCCTCTTAACCACAATGTATATTAGACTTAAAATTACATCTTATCAGTATATTTTCTCTTGTTTTCTGAAACTGTTTGTTTTATTCAGAGGAAGAAAGGAGTATTTCTGTTCAGAGATAGAAAGGAAGACATGAGCTAGGCTTCACACTAACATCTGACCCTTAAGATTTGCCTTCAACTTTCTGGGGGACCTTGGGGAAGCTACATACCTAATGGGTATAAAGAGATAAGACTTAGATGGGAATTTTATGTGGATATAAAATTATTCTGGGGAAAGAATTTTAGCTTTTATCAGATTTTAAGAGAGTTCTGTGACTCAAAGATAAATATTCAGAACTATAGGACTAGATCACCTCTAAATCTTCCCTACTCCTGAAATACTGTGATTCTGTGTTTCCAAGTTTGAAGACATAATCAGAGTGACATTGACTCTTACTGACTTCTCTTCTAAAGCAGATGTGGCCTTGGTGGTTTTCTCCTCCAATACCTATTCTCTCCATCTCCGGGACAATGCCTGGCATGTAGCAGAATTTCAAGTCTTTCTTAAAAGTAAATGTATCCATTCAACAAACAAATGTGTTCTCTGTGTGAAACAAGGGATGGGTTTTAAATGGTTAAGAGACAATATTCCCTTCAGTAGAAGTGTCTTCCACAGAAAAGTTAAGGCATTCGACAAAACTAAACATCTGCCTGAGGTGTGACTCTATTGAAGGGTGAGTGTTTCTTTCTTTCTAAAATAGAGCCAGTCTGACCTGGTTTCTATGGCAGACTTTTGTTTTCCCCCACCCCCTTGGCTATTCCTCTCTTGCGTCAAATCATCAGTACCCAGAAACTAGTAAGAACTGGCGTCGGGGGAATGCAATGGAATAAATTCACATCCTGCCTTATCCACACATGAAATAACATAGTTTCATTCTTTTCCAATTGTCCCCAAATCCATATTAAGGGCCATATCCCCATGGTGAGAATTTCTTGGTACAGTACCTCCACTATTCGTATTCTGAGAGAAAGCTTTGCTTATTGTAAACCAGTTCAAATAAATGACAGGAACCTCTTTACGGAGAAGCTGTCAAAGTTTTCACTGCTGAGCCTGAAAGCATCACCTTACTATTCAGGAAGGAAAAGGAAGACATTTAATTCATTGCCTCCACCTAAATATTGACATTGCCCATGTACACCAGGTAGATGTCATGGCCAGATTCACTTGGCTCCCAACATGGGACGATGAATTAAGTCCTGACTTTCCCTGGACTGGGAAGTTATCATCCTTGACAGCTCAGCAAGCAAAGTGTGTGTCTTGACATCATTCCTGAAATGAATCACTAGCATTAGAAGGCCCATTCTTCTAACATGTCATGCTCTGAGAAGGTTGCTTACTGCAGAACTGGCATTAGAACTCGAAGGATGTCGGAATAGAAGCCCATACTCAGCCTCCCATAAATCTTAACAGCATATTGCTATTTAAAAGCCTTCTTTTCTTTAAAAAAAAAAAAAAGGAAACTTGTTAGGTGTTGGGTCACAAAATTCACTTTCCAACAGGCATAAGATATACTTACTCTCAGCTCCTGAGAGTAACCCAACCCAAAACACCTAACCCAAAACACACACGCACACGTGCGTGTGCACACACACACACACAGAGATCTATTGTCTTTAGAAGAAGGATAGACTGGTGCTACACAATGATTTTTATAGCATTCTACTGTTGAGAAAATCAAAGGAGATTATATCTTTCAGAGGAATTAATTTTTTTTTAAGATTTTATTTATTTATTTGACAGAGAGATCACAAATAGGCAGAGAGGCAGGCAGAGAGAGAGGAGGAAGCAGGCTCCCTGCCGAGCAGAGAGCCCGACTTGGGGCTTGATCCCAGGACCCTGAGATCATGACCTGAGCCAAAGGCAGAGGCTTTAACCCACTGAGCCACCCAGGCGCCCTTTCAGAGGAATTTAAACAGAATGGAATTTTCTAAAACAAGACAACTCACCTACTGCTCTTGTTACATGCTGTGGCAAAGTTTGAGGTCGGACTTCCCCAGGCTCATGATTCCTTAGCTCTTTAACTCTCTTTGGACAATATCTTGTAAGTAAGCCTGCTTCGTTAAAAGCTGCCATATTCCCAGGAGGCTCTGAACATCCTGACTGCAGCAATCTGCCACCAAAGCAGAAGAAAGTGTTGTCTGCCCCATGGTCTTTACCTTTCAGGTTTCTAAATGATCCATCGAGGGCTGTGGACTCAGAGGCCAGTGCTGCTTGATGGCTGTTTTCCTGTAAAAGTGACATTTCCTTTCTGGACCCCACAATGGACATGACCTTTATCTCGTTTTCCTGAGTTAAGTGGCAGTTACAGTATCCCTTAGCGTGGTAATTTCTTGCCTCATGAGCACACAGGGATTCATCGAAGGTTCTGCAACAAAGGTTTTCTGATGTGTGTTCATTTGCTCTGCCTTGTTGGAGTTTCCAGTTAAATACAACTAAACCTAGGCAAGTGAGACCAACAGCTCCTGTGACAAATAGAGAGACCATTAAAAGATAACATCAAAGGAAGAAACATATAAATCACCAAATGTGAAATCCACAAATATCAAGGTTAATGGTTTAAAGGGCATCAGAATGGGTGGGAAGTCTATCACCATGTAGAAAAATATCAGTCCAGACAGAGGCTATTTAATCTACATTGTTCTGTTTGTTAATTCAGAGCTCTCTTTGTAGCTCTTAAAAATTATAAGAAAAATACCATCTAGAATGCCTTTGGTGGAAAAAAGGGGTTTTTTCATGGACTGAGATTCATTCAAGATAAAATAATTCTTGCATTAAAATTCTTCTTCTGCCTATAAGAAACCAAATTTCCTATTTCTTAATCCCATAATGAATAAAAATAGACTACATTTAGTACATACCCTGAAATTCCCATATACCATAACCTCCTCCTATTGTCATATTTTTATCATCCCTAAAGACTCACTCCCTACCTCAGAAAAAGTCATTGACTTCCTATTAGCATAAAGGCCAAATTCCTGGGCATCCAAGTCTCAGTGCAATCTGTCCATAACTTCCCTCTCCTTTGCCTAGTTTTTCATTTTTCGTTATTAAAACAGTGTGTTTGAAACTCTTCAATGCATTAGTCTTAAGGTATTTCTAAGCTTTTGTGTACACCTTTAGTGACTCCTGCAGTGCTTTCTCCTATCTCTGTTTATTTGAAATTTATTTTTTTAATTTGTTTATCCTTTAAAAACTAAATCAACACCTCTAAATTTCTTGATAAGTTTGCTGTTTTTTCCATCTTGCAAAGATCGCTCCCTTCTGTGAATTCCCACAAAATAATGACTGACATCTCATCTCAGACTGTCTGGAACTGTCCTTTCATGTTATATGTACATATAGCTTATCCTCTGAATAAAATTGCAAAGGGTAGTGTTTCTCAAACTCACATACAGAATCTAACCTGTTTGTACGTCACTGTTTCCCATCTTGACAAATGGCATGCTCGACTGCCTAGATGTTCAAACCAAAGTCTCTAGAGTTATACCCCAACTCCCTCTTTGTCACAGTCATTTCCTTTTTTCTTAGCCCTTATAACAGTATAAAATTATTGTGTTCACTTACTTGCTTGCTTGTTCACTGTCTTCCCCTGCTAGAATTAAGCACTGAGAGGAAATGGGCCTTTTCAGTCTTGTTCAACATTATATCTCCAGTACCCTCAACTCTCACACAGGTTCACCAGAAATGTTTATTGAATATTCTTAAATAAACAGAGTTTATGAGTTCTCATAATGAAATGCACTGAGTGGTCTAACTTTACAAATCCCCAAAATGGTGATGGGGAAGACATGGTATCAGTATCAACTAAGTTAGGAGCCCTGTTTTCTAAGTCCAGCTCTGACCATAAATTGCTATGTGACCTTAGGCAAGTGAGTTCCCCTGAAAAACTCAGTTTCCTGACTCTGGAAATGAGGACAGTGAAAGAGATGAGATGAGGTCAACATTTTAGACTTTCTGATTGACTGCACCATGCCTGGCTCCCTGTACTGTAGACAACTTTAATGAAAACTTGATGATATTTTTTGAACTTGAAAGAAAAGAGAAAGTATCAGGCCATGGTTGCTTCATTTTTCTGTTAAAGATGAAAATTAACCAAAGTGAATAGCAGTCTCTGGTAAAAACTGTCAACCTTTAGGTAGTTTATGAGGTCTTGAGGTCTTATAATCCCCACTTTAATTTTTTTGACAATATATTCTTAGTGCTATCACATTTTGAAATAATTTTATCTCTATTAAAGACACAACACGTTTTTTAAAAAGTAGCAAAACTTAGATCAGACATTTTATTGCCTAGAGTTAGGGCAATTCCAAACAACACTTTTGGCTTTAAAATGTTAAAAAAAATATGAAAATAATAAATTTTAGAAATACCCCATATGTCTTATAGGGAGTAAGAAAACTCAGGATTCAAGGCTTTGTTGTGACACCTTCCTTGAGCAACTTTTCTAACCTCTCTGAGCCTTATTTTTCCTCCCCTATCAAACAAGGATGATTAATACCACTCAGTAATTAAATGAGATAATATATGTGACATTTAACACAGTCTATAGACTGTGTAGTGAATAGTAAGGTTCAGGGAATCATCACTGTGGTTTATGGTTATGATTGCTACTGCTGTTGTTTCGTTTTGATATTCCCTATTAGGTCCTAGAAGACTCAGCTGTTGGGGGGTGGGTAGGGGAGAAAGTCCAAAAAATAAAATCATTAAGAGAATACTTCATATGACTGATGCAGTTACTAAGCCAAATAATAAAGGAAAGAAAGACCTAAATTTTCTTAAACGCATGCATCAGCCATTGAAATGAGAGTAGGCATAATCTGATTATAGGGTAAAGTTTCTCCTCTAATTGTGTCTAAATGGTGAGGAACCACTCACTCTCCTGTCTGCATCACATTACCACTCAGGTATGGTCACTTTCTAGTAGTGCAGAGAGCAAAAAGCAGCAAATGAAGCTTGTAGGCAGACTGAACGTGCTATTAAGAAGATGGTTGAATTTTCATTGCCTTGGGCATTGTTGCTATTTTTAAAAAGTGTTCTAACAATCTTTCTGAGTTGGAAAAACAACAACAACAAAAAGCAAAATTTAATGATAAGTCCTTGTTGGAAATGTTACAGCTTCATGAAATCTTTCTCCTTTCATCAACCAATTCATAGAACAGGAGGTATTAAGATGTTAGTATGATGCTAAATAACCAATTACTAGTTTTAAATTCACTGAATATGATTATTTATATTCCCTGGAATTTTTATGATTTTTCTATAGCCAAAGAAGGAAAGGGAATCAGGGGTCAAATTATAGTTCTAGGTCTTTCCCCACAATCTATAGGTATATATTAACTACATTTTTACTTCAGAAGGAATAGAATCTTAATAGAATAAATTGTATAGTCAGAATTTTTTAAAGACAAATATTTCCTAAAAACAGCACTTTTAACAATCACTCAATGAGAGATACATAATGATACTTTCACACATTATAACTTAACCTGTGTATAATCATACTTATAACTTGTCAGAATTTGTCCATGCATAATAAGGTTCCTATTATTTTGACAAAACCTTTGAATCTTCCAGAATTTATATCCTCTACACTAAAGTAAGTTGGTAGTAAATTTTTTTCTGAGAATAGTTATAGAAAATTCCTAGAAGATATTGAAAATTAGTCTACTGTAATATTTCCAAAATGTGCCCCACAAAACACTAATTTAATGAAAATCTCTGTGAAAAAAGAGTTAATGGTTAAGTAAATTTGAGAAACACTCCACATTGTATCTTCCTCTTAACAACTCATAATGCTCATTAGAAATGAGAAAAATGCTGCAGTAACTAACTAAGCCTGTTTCACTTTGTTTAATCCAGCCTTACCCAAATCTATTTGAACCCCACAACCTGTTGTTTACATGTACATCTGTTTATGTTTTTGTTGGAATATCTATTAATTATTCCGTAGAACTAGCACTTGATTTCTACTATTCTAGTACATTTAAAGTAAAACTCCCTGCCCTATTGCTTTTGTCTTTTATGGTAAGTTATTTCTTAACACATATAATTACTGACATGGTTATACAGGTTTTAAAATAATTTATCTTTCCGAGAGGATTTAAATTCACTTCCAAGTGAATCTGATCACTGCCGATGGTAGTTCCATTGTTCAGACCTGACGCTGGTCTCCACCTATTCTGATTAAAAGTGTAACTGTCAGGAGTTAAAAATCTGATGTTCAGGTTTTACTGGAAACCTGCTAAGGAATAATTATTTATAGCACATATTCAAAATACATCAGTTCAGTCCTGGATGTCATTTGCAAGCCTCTGGTGTTCTAGCTTTGGGGCACCCCCCACACACACACACACACCTCATCACCATGGTTACCCCAAAGTGCAAAGGATTTTACCATGCACTGCAAGCATAGGGGGAAAACACATCCAAGTAGATAACTCAAGAAATCTCATGTGTATTTGTTCTTTGACTAATGATACTAAGTATCACTTTATATCATTCATCCAGTAAGAGGTAACAATAGCTGATGCGTGGTTAAGAAATATTTAAACTACCATAGAAAAATTAAAGAGTTGAAAATTATCTTCTCCTTAGTCAGTCTGGGGAGGTATGGGCCAAGTTTATGAATGAGTTGAAAACAGAAATCTTACAAGAATCAAAACCCCCAAACAGGTGGAAAGCAAGGCCCAGAGAGGTTAAATAACTTGCCCAAGGTCACAGAGCAAGTAAGAGGGGAGCCAGGATTCAAACCTGGGTAATCTAACTGCAGAGCTCATACACCTAATCACTGTGTTGTACAAGCACTATAGAGCAGGATGCTTGTGATTGTCATACTATCAACTCCTCGTTTACCTGGTTAAGCCCACTGATTCTTACTATATCACAGAGGGGCACACGGATGTGAGTACCTTGAAGAAAGAGACAATGTCTTACCACGTTTTAATCCCTATTTCTAGTGTTTTAATGAATGTCCCAGTGCTCTGTGGCAAATGGTTGATTGATAAAATGTAGATACTATTGCTGCATTACAGACAAGAAAACTGAAGTCTCAATGGCAAGGTAACTGACTCAGGATTACAGTGGTTATTATACCAAGACTAGCAATCTGGTCAAGAACCTTTCCTCTGTTAGACAGGTTCTCTGCAACAGGTAATTCTTACAACCTGTTCCAGATCAATCAACATCCTCCCATATCTACTGACAACCTCTCCCTTCCACAAGCCCTAGAAAATTTCCCCAAATTGCCTAGGAAAGGCATCATTTAGTGTATTTTAAGACCATGGAGATGAGCTGGGCACACTTTTCCCTGGCATACCTGCAAAGCCAAGGACAGTCAGCAGGGCCACATCCTGCCCGGGGAGGAGGGGACTTCTGTCCTTTAGACCCAGAGTGAAGTTGGAAACCTTGGAATCACAGTTGGTCTCAGACAGTTTTAGCACACTCCTTGCAGTGGGCACAGCCATGGCAGATGGCTGACAACTTAGGTCCTTGGCATTCCTGAGCATTCGAGCAGAAGACTTAATATAGTTTCTTAAAAACTGGGCAAGGGGGTAGAGGTCACAAGAGCAGCTCCACTGGTTCTTATCTAAACTCAGAAGGATTAGCTGCTTCAGTGGAGTGAAAACATCTGGCATGTGGGCCAACGTATTTCCAGAAAGGTCCACTTCCTGTAGTTGAGGCAAGGGCTGGAAGTCATCTTTCCCAATGTAGGAAATAAAATTGTTAGATAAATCCAGATGCCTAAGACTGTGCAGCTTCGTGTCTCCGAAAGAAGTGCCTGTCAGGTTAGTGATCTGATTCCCATCTAGGTGGAGCCAGGTCAGGCCCTTGGTGTTCTGGAACCAGGACCCCTGCAGAATGCACAGAGCGTGATTGCTAAGCACCAGCACCCGCAGACCGTGAAGCTTGCTGAAGGTGCGATCAGTAAGCGAAGAGCTGAATATTTGGTTGTGCTCCAGCAACAATGTCTGCAGCTTTGAGAGGCCGTGCAGGGCATCTTCCCGAACATCCACGATGCCGTTTCTGCTCAGGGACAGCAAGGCAAGATTAAACGAGAGGGACAGATTTGTGCTCTCTATAGAAGAGAGGTATCCATCAGTGATGATTAAAACCTTCATGATCACAGGGACTGCTGTGGGGAAGAAAAGCAGACTAGCAGCAAGATACGCACAAGTGGGAGGGGAGTATGGTGCAGAGCAAAGATACCCAGTGCTCTCTGAGCAATCTTATCACCTGGGTAAGAACAATAAACAAAACGAAAATAATTCCCTGATTTCTCGGTTTAAGGGGAAGCTGGCTCTTTATCAGAATGATGGATTTTTATGTTCTTTGTTTCTATGACATGTTTATTTGAGAAACATAAACCCATCTGTTCCTTTCGATGTCAAAGTTAATTCACTGTTTGGAATTATCACCATCGATGTTTTTTGCTTTGCTTTTTTGCAAGTGGCTTTTTAGGCTTCCTCTCTGTGAGGCTGTGTAGTGACCCACTCCAGCCCTGCCGGCCCAAGACAGATTCACCCATGAGCCACGTGTGTGTCTGAGCTTCCTAGCCAGTTTTCCACGAGCAGTGCATATTTATGCTGTGAAGTCAGTCATCTTTTCTCTCAAACCTACAAGTTGGGGGGAGGAGTGAGAAGGAGTGTTGGTTTCTGCTTTTTAGCTCCAGGCTAAAAGTTGGCAACTTGGTAAGGATCTATATTCTCTCCAAACGACCTGAGGATCTGTCAGTGGGGTTCTCATTATAGTCTGGGCCATCTTGGCCTCTTCTCTAATATCTGTTCCCTCCAATGAAGTACATCATGTGATGACAGGTGGTACTCAAGGCTTCCAACTGTTAAATCCCTTCACCATAATCACCTCAGAGCTATCACTGCTCTATCATTAGAAATCAAAGCGTTTTAACTCAATAAAGATGTATTATAATCAGGAGTTATTGTAACACATCTTTATCATGCTAAAATTGTTTTGACTGCAAATGACAGTGTCATAAAGACGGAAGAGTCCATTGTCCCTGGGAGGTCTACAGGTGATATTAGAACAATCAGCCATGGGGGAAGCAAATCACAATTCCCTTATGAAATTCAGACTATACTGCTGAAACAGAGATTTTAAAAATGCAAAAAAAGGATTTTCACGGTGTCCTTTTTTGGAAGAATTGCTCCCATCTCTACAGCACAAATAAGCTTAAATTGTGGTCTGTCTTTTTCTGTATAGTATTTATCACTGATTATTTGAATTCTACTAATTCTGGCCAGTTTAGCATTTTGTTTTCTCTCAGTATTGTTTTTGGTATGGGTTAAGGGAGTTTTTATTTTTATGGATCTCCAGTTCTCTAGGGATTTGTCGACTCTGAGGGAACAGGCTATTGATTCTGTCAATTACTTCTTGTCTAGGAATAGACAGAAGCTCCACTCACAAGTCATCCATTTACTCCTCTGTGTTTATGAAATTTAACTTCGTGAATGTGGCATTCTGTAAATGAGAAGGAAGATATAGAGGTGCTGCAATGTTTCTTACAGACATCAGCTATCTCTGATCAGAAATAAAAAATGTAGCAAAGTCAGGAAATCTATTTAAGGCTGTAGGAGTTTAGTGTTTAAGCATTTTCAATACTAATTGGAAACAATATACAACCAACTACCCTTGAAACTGTCTATCTCCTGTCAATATGACGATAACTTCTATTTCTTAATTTTCATAGAGTTATAGGATTTTAGAAATGAAATCATCTTCTTTCACTCTGTCTTAATTCAGACTTGTTTCTGAAAATTTTCCATTGGCAAAGCTTATAGCTTGTTTATCTTCCCTTGGATATCAGGATGTAAATCACATTCTCCTCAAATTTGTTAATAAGGTGTCTTATTAAATTGTTGACTTAAGCAAGCAATATGTAATGAATACAGGCAGTGTATCTTGTTAGCATTTCTACAGCTCATTTACCACCAATAAAAAAAGACTAGACTTTCAAAATTAGATGCACTTTGATAATAATCTGTTTTGCTAGTACATCACTTAATCTTACTAATGCTGAACAATTGCAGTTCAGGTTTCTGATTCATTGATATTTTTTTCCAGCAAGTGGTAGAGTTCAAAACTGCACAAAGTATGGACAAAAATATAATTAGAGTGATTTATTTTTTTCTCTTATAAAAAAAAGAGTGTGGCCTCATGAAATGGTAGTATTCTTTTGTAATAGCAAAATATCTCTGTTACCTCTGAAGGTCTTAACATAGTTTTGGTTGAGACCACCAGGAACCGGAAAATAAAATAATGTTATCAGTCTCTCATCACTAAGAAAGGCTTGCCCTTTGAAGTTTACCTCTAACAGGCTGAGCCCAGAGAGCACTCTGCATGATGCAAGCCATGGCAGCAAATTTCCCAGATACACTTAACACTGCTTTTTAGAGCTATTGGTCTTATTACCTTCTATATAGGTTAGCTGGTGACAGAGGGTTACATCTCTGGCGCACACCACACATGACGCAGGACAAGCTGCCACCAACCGCAGCATGATGGCAAAGAGCATGAGCCATCCACCTGAAAGGAGAGGGCAAGGCACATTGTGACGTTGGCATTTATTATCCATGATTTCAGTATGTTCAGCTCATGAGCCATTTGGCTGATTTCTGCTATTTAATGAGCACCTTCAGTTCTCACAAGATGCCAGATAAATAGCTAGAATTCTTAATTTGTATATAATTTAAACCAAACTTCTAAAGCATTTGACCATAAATTTAGAGAGCTCATATCCAGGACACACCCGTTAGAATAGTTCATTTAAAAACTAAATTACTCTGTAAAATACTGTACAGCTTATTGAGCTTTTGCACCTACATTATCTTATTTAATTATTTTAATTCTGCAATGTAATTGGAAGCTGAAAGGCTGAAGTTCAGAATGGTTCATAAACCACCTAAAGTCACATAGCTATTTGGCCTCACATCATTTAACTCTCTGTCCAGTGTTCTTTCTAGTTTGCAGAAGTTAATCTCAGGCACTGCGTCTTACATAAGCACCAGCGAAGTATTCTTTACAGATTTAGATGCCATACTTAGAGAGGGAGTCTGGAGGAGCACCAAGATCATAAGCTCTACCTAGCTTTGAATTCAGCTCTGCTATTTACTGACTACAGTGTCTTGGGTAAATTATTCGTTTTTTCTTATTTTTTGCCTTTTCATGTTTAAAATGGAAATAACAGATGCCTACATTATAGAGTATGTTGTAAAAATTAAATGGAACACTCTAAGTGCTTAATAAATGTTAAATTTTGCCATTATTTTTATGCTTTTTCAGCCCTCCAATGAAATGTTAACATCATTTGGATATGATATTCCAAATAGACCATGTATTTATAATGTATTCCCTGATTGATTGGGGGGGGATCTGAAGCACATTGTAATGAAAACACTCTATCTATATAATAACATAGTTTGAGAATTAAGTAAAATGTAAACAAAACATAAAATCGTGAATTCTGTCATTCGTTCAACCGTCTGTACTGAATGCTTTCTGTAGGCCTAACACTGCTAAAGGCACTGGGGATAACGTAGTGACAATGATAAAGCCCTGCCCTTGTGGGCAACGAAAATAAATATGGAAATATTTATTAAATCATCTGGTATTAAGTGCGACGGAATAAATAAAGCAAGAGAGGGAGCAAATAGCACTAGCTTGGGGCTTTGAAACATGGTGACCAAGGAAAACCTCTCTGATAAAGTAACATTTGAACAAAGACCTGGAGAAGGTGAAGGCTCTGGTCAGTCCAGGTGGAGACAATGGCAAATGCAAAAGTCCCTGGGACTGTGGTGTGACTGGCCTGCGGAGGTCAGCGTGCCCACAGACACTGCAGGAAGGGAGACTCAGGCAATAGCGAGGGCAGGCTATGCGTGCCTTACAGATGAATGGAAGGGTTTTACTTTGTATCCAAATCAGATGAGCCTAACTGGGGGCTTTTATGAGTGGCACTACTTAATCTGTAGGACATTTTAAAATGATTATTTTAGGAGCACCTGGGTGGCTCAGTCAGTTAAGCATCTGCCTTCGGCTCAGGTCATGATCCTGGTTTGGAGCCCTGCATGCTCCTGCTTCCTGCTCGGCAGGGGGTCTGCTTCTCCCTCTCCCTCTACTGCTCCCCCTGCTTGTGTGCTGTCTCACTCTTTCTGTCAAATAAATAAATAAAATACGTTAAATAAAGAAATAAACAAAATGAGTATCTTGGCTACTGTGTTGGTTACTATAGTTTGTAATATAGTTTGAAATCAGGAGCATGATGCCTCCAGCTTTATCCTTTGTCGAGATTGCTTTGGCTATTGGAAGTCTTTATTGGTTTCATACAAATGTTAGGATTCTTTGTTCTATTTTTGTGGAATATGCCTTTGGAATTTTGGTAGAGATTGCGTGAATCTGTAGATTGCTTTAGGTAGTATGGACATTTTAATAATATGAACTCTTCCAATCCATGAGCATGGAAAATCTTTCCATTTATCTATGTTTTGTTTTTCTTTTTTTCAATTTCTTTCATCAACATCTTATGGCTTTTAGTGTACAGATCTTTTGCCTCCTTAGTTAAAATTATTCCTAGGTAGTTAATTCTTTTTGATGTAATTATAAATAATATTGTTTTCTTAATTTCTCTTTCTGATAGTCCATTATTAGTATATAGAAATGTAACAGATTTTTATATATTTGGTTTTGTATCCTGCAACTTCACTGGATTTGTTTATTAATTCCAACAGTTTTTTGGTGAAGTCTGAAGGGTTTTCTATATATAATATCACACCATCTGCAAATAGTTTTACTTCTTCCTTTCTAATTTGGATGCTTTTATTTCTTTTTCTTGCCTAATTGACTCTAGTTAGGATTTCCAATACCATGTTGAATAAAAGTGGCAAGAGGGGGCATTCTTGTCTTATTCCTGAACTTAGAGGAAAAGCATTGAGTTTTTTAGCTATAGGTTGGTTACCATGTTGGGAATACTTTTGCTAGGCGAAGAACAGAAGCAGCAAAAGTAATTATAAGGCAATTATAATAATATAAGAAGGAGAAGATGGTGGTTTAGGTGAAAAAGAGAGGTAGATTATGGATAACTTTTTTATTACCATGATGCAATTTAATATAACAAATTTGAGCTCAAACAAGCAATCCTGTGCAATGGAACATGCTAGGTATACATAAGTAAATAAACCATTGCTTACTCCCAAAGTACTTTCTACATAGTGGTATAAACATGTAAATGCCTAGTTATAGCACAAGGAAAAATTAAGTAAATCTAAAGAAAGGTGCAAAATTATTTTGTGGAATAACTTGAATACTTTAAGAAGGATGTATCTTGTGAATTGAGCCTTGAGGGCAGAGGATTTCTATAGGCAGAGAGTAAGAGTTATGTAATTCCAGTCTGAGAAAACAGTAAGAACAATGCCGTGCATCAGTCAGAAGATCTAATCTCAGTTCACTTCTTTAAACCCGCCTGAGCTGCTTGGGGTCTATTCCATGTATATGTGGTCCAGAGGCCAGCCAAAGATTTAAACAGAGTTTGTTTGCAGATTCTGGGGCTCCCTTTCTTAGACTTTATTATTCCAGGATCTCCCCTCATTTTCTAGTGCCTATGCAGGATAAACAGGGTTCAAGGATGGCCCCAAGACCCTGTCCCCTGATATATATGCCAAGGATAATCCTCTCCCCTTGAATATGGGAAGAACCTACAAATATGATTAAATATTACTCCTATAACTATGTTTCCTCATATGGCAAAAGGAAAATTTTCTTGGGTAGGCCTGATCTAATCAGATAGGCTCTTTAAAAGCAGAGAATATTTCTCTAGTTGGTCACAGAGGAAGAAGAGAAACATGTCCTTGCTGCCCAGGAAGAAAGCAAATGGCCATGTTGTGAACTACTTATAGGAACCATGTGGCATGAAACTGTGAGCACTCTCCAGAAGCTGAGAGTCATCCCTAAACAACTATTGGCAAGAAAACAGGGACTTGAGTCAGACAACCACAAGGAAATGAATTCTTCCAATAACCAGTGAGCTTAGAAGAGGACTTGAGCCTCAGAGGAGAATCAGAGTGCTAGCTGACCCTTTGATTTTAGTCTGGTGAGACCCTGAGCAAAGGACCCAGTTAATTTGCACTCAACTCCTGACCCATGGAAACTGTGAGATAATAAATGGGTGTTGTTTTAAATCACTAAATTTTTGATAGATTGTTAGAAAACCATAGCTAATATATTCTGATTGCCCTAAATTTTGTCATCTGGTTCTTTAAGCAAGCAAACATGTAGGCTTTCATCAGAATTTTAATTGTTCCCTAAGATGTAAATTTTGTAAAAAAAAAAATTAATAAAATTAATTTTAATTTAATTTTAATTAAATTAAAAAAATTAATAAAAAGATGGAAAACTGATTCCATGCCCTTCCTTTCTCCCAAGTTACTCCACTCCAGAAGCTACTGGCTTTTATTCCCTCTCTACTGCCTTTAGGTAGCCATCTTTTACATTTTGTCCAGAGCTTATGTTTGCTTGGGGGAAGGTTGATCCACTATAAATGCTATCTGTCCATTCGGATTCTGGTTACCTTCTGAAGGCAGAATGAATATGATTTGCCAATGGATTAAAAGCAAGAGTATGACAAAAAGAGAAGTCAGAGATTATTCTTTGTTTTTTTTGGCCTCTGTAAGTGAAAGGATGAAGTTGCCATTTACTGAAACAGGGAAGACTATAAATATAAGAAATTGCATATGTGAGTTTAGAGTTTAAGGGAGTGTACTGGGCTAGATATAGATATTTGGGAGTTGTTTTTTAGAGCCATGAGACAGAATTAAACCCTCAACAAATTAAAGAGAAATGAGAAGAGACCCAAAGCTTGAGTCCTGGTACAATCCAAAATTTAAAGATGAAAAGGAAAAATGAAACTGATAGAGGAGACTGAAGAAGAACAAGTGAGAGAGGAGAAAAATAGTGAGAAGCGGTGACCTCAAATCCAGTTAAAGAATGTTTCAGGCACAAAGGAATGATTATTTGCATTTAATGCGGTGCCAAGTAAGATGAACTTTGAGATGTAACCTTTGAATTTAGCAATGAGGAGGTAGCTCTTTGTATCCTTGACAAGAGCTGGTGTGGCAGAGTGTTGCAGAAGAAAGTCTGATTAGGGTAAAGGGTACATAGAAGGAGGAAAGTAAGAGACTGCAAACTTAAGCAGCTCTTTAAAGCAGTTTTGGTGACTAGAGAAAATGGAACAGTAACTTGAGGAAGACGTGGAGTCAAGAGTTCTATTTTGTTGCTTATTTCTTTTTAAAATGGAAGAATTTATAGTATGGTTGTATGTTGATGGAATTAAACAATAGAAAGGGAACCAGTTTTGCATCTGGTGATGCAAAAACTAGAAAGGAGAATTGTCGTTAGAGCAAGGCCCTTGAGTAGATTAGCAGGGATAAGAGTTAGTACCCAGTGAAGGAAGTGGCCTTGGATAGAAAGGCAAAATTCATCTGTAGAAATGTAAGTGGAGGCAAATTATGTGGATTTAGACATCGGTGGATGGTCAATGTCGTGAGGAAAGAGGAGAAGGTATAAAATAAGTATCTGGAGTGTGAGAGAGTGAGTGAGCCAAAAATGTGTAATAGGCTCTCTAGGCAGTACTGAGGGTCCATCTCAGATTAGAGGGGCATGATTTTAAAGTTAAGACCAGTCAGGATGGATTTAATCAAGATTGGGATTTTTTTTTCCAGTAGTGTACAAAATGTGTGATAAGGCAAGGGGGCTGAGGCTGTATGGAAGAGAGTGATTATGATTGCCAATGAAATGTGAGCTAAGAGAGGAAACAAGGTGAGTAAATGACAGTGAAATGATAGTAAGATGAACAGGCAAACCATAAGAGACTCCTAACTATAGAAGACAAAATGAGGGTTAATGGAGGCAGGAGGGTGGGGGATGGGCTAAACGGGGATGGGCATTAAGCAGAGCACTTGTGATGAGCACCGGGTGTTCTACGTAAGTGATGAGTCACTAGATTCTACTCCTGAAACCAGTATTACACTGTCACCTAAGTAGAATTTAAATAAGAACTTGAAACAAAAAGAAGAAGAAAGAAAAGATGGTAAGATGAACAAAAAAATAAGGGAGATTAGATGATAGGTAGGTGAGTAGATAGATGCAGACATAGAAGACATATGTACCTACACAGTGTAAGGTTTCGCGGTAGCCCTCCCAGTAACGGCGGGTTAAACAAAGCACCAGACGAATAGGCACGAGGGGGGTTTTAATAGAGACGCCCTCGGGCGAGGTTCCCTGACTCCGAGAGAAGGGAGTCGGGGAAGTCGCACCTGGGGAGGATGCGCACGGGTTTTTATGGGGTGTGGGCAGAACAGGTGAACATGACCATAATTGGTAGGAGATTGGCTGGAGTTCAGCCCTCGGTGTCCCGCCGAAGCTCTGGCCTTGGCGGTCTTTTGAGACGTGGAAGCTGATTAGAGGGGGGCGGGGCGGTGAGACAGTAGGGCGGCCGCTGTCTTGTGGCCTCCTCAGTTCCCCGGACCCCGTCGGCCCAACACACGGAACAATATTAGCATAAACAAGCTGTTTAAGGTAGAATGATAGATACGTGGAGGTTTATTAAATTGCTAATACTTTAGGGTATATTTGAAAATGTTCACAATAGAAAGTTGTTTTTTTTAAGTGGCAAGATGGTTTGTGTGGTTGAAGATTGCTGGAGTCAGGGTTCCAGAAGAAGTAAGCTAGAGGAACGCCTGGGTGGCTTGGTCGGTTAAGCGTCTGCCTTCCACTCAGATCATGATCTCAGGGTCCCAGGATTGGGCACCACGTCGGAGCCTGCTTCTCCCTTTATGCCCCTGCTCGTGCTCTCTCTCTCTCTCTCTCTCTCTCTCTCTCTCTAGCTATCTCTCTCACGTGCAAATAAATAAATAAAATCTCTTTTAAAAATAAAAAAAAATTAAAAAGTAGTAATCTAGAAAGAAAGTAGAGCCTAGATAGTGATCTGATGGAAATTGACAGGATGGAAACATGGAAGGATTGCGGACCTAGTTAGTAACAGGGTCTAGGATCGGACCCAGAAGCTAAGTGACTATAAGGAAGATGGAGTGTAAGGTCCAGGCAGAAGAGGAGACAAAGGAACCTAGAGGTCAGGCCATTATAATGATGGCATGGATAATAAAAGCACTAAGTAATGTTAGCATGACAGGGAGCCAAACACTAAAGCCTTCCAAGAATGAAGGACAGTGACTGGTGTTATAGCTTCATAAACTGGTGGGTTTTAGAAGAGAAGCCATTTGGAAGTTGCAATGACAATAAGGAAGACCCAGAGCTCCACTCACCCGGTCGCCACCCCCACCGACTTAGGGGTTCCAGGAATACGCAAGAAAAAAACAGCTTTCACTTGAGAGGGCTCTGGGGGAAGCAGTGTCCTCAGGGGAGGGCTAGATATTAAGGGAGAAATTGTTCTACTAAGAATCTAAATTAGTTGGTTACTGCACCTGAATGTTAAATTGGGCTATCCACCTCCTGGCAGTAAAAGTTTCATAAATGAGAAATGATAGGTTATATAGTCCCTAGGATCTGACAAAAGGAGGCATATAATTTCTTCCAAAAAGAACAACATTTTTTAAAATCCCCAGCATTTTCTCCATAGATCCATAATCATCTTTATATCCTGAGCAACTAGAACAAAGTTTGGAATGTAATCAGAATACAATAAATGTTTGTTTAACCAAACTCATCTGACACAGAATTTCATAATGAACAATATCTTTAATGGCAGTTTTTGAATATAAAAGGCTTATCTTAACCCCTAAAATAGGGCATAGTCATGAGGTTTCTATTGATCTTAGCTTTGAATCTGAGATGGCATTTTCAAAATGAAGCCAATTATAAAATTTGCTTTAGCAGTTCTTTTCCTACAGACACATTATGCAGTATATTATAAGGCACTGAGATAGTTAACAGTTTTTAGTATTCACTTTTATTCTTTTATTTTGAAGAGGAAAACCTGCCATTTAAAAGCATGCAAAGCTAATTAAAGCTTTTCCACTATTTCATTATCTGAATGTAGTTGCAAATTCTGACTTAAAACTCTTATCAGAAAGAGACTCAACATCCCTCCCTGAACAGCAAATGAACATTCAATTAACACTTCAATACAAGTGTATTTTAAATAAAAATATACTTTATTGTTAATCTCTTTCTTTACAAATGCAAATACCCAATTTTAACATCCAAAGAGAGTTGCCTCCCTTTTATTCTTTGGGGGAAAAAAAGTCTTTTCTTTATTTACAGGGAAGACCCGAATTTTCCAAAGTTGTTACCAAGTTAGAAGAATGTCTCTGCAACATTGAGGTAAGAACTTTAGCTTCTGAAATATGTCTGTAAAGAAATCTTGAATATCCAAGGGCGTTGGGGAATAGGTAAGCGGTGCTTGTAGAAAATAGGTGTGAAGGTCCATAACTGCATTCATATATTTACCCTGTTCATTAAGTTTCTAAGGTGGACTGACTGAATCTATAAGGACAAAGGCAAATTCAGCATGAATTTGGGCCTTACAACACATAATCAGTCAGGCAAATGGGCACAGGAAAGACCAGCTTGAAAAAATTAATATGTAGAAGTTTGAAAATACAGCAAATATGTTAGAAGGTAATTATGTAAATCAACTTTTTTCTATACAAAAGTTCCTACCTACAGTGAAACGTAAATTAAAATATTAAGCCATTGTCTATGCTCAATAAGAAAGGGAAATTATCACTAAAATTAGTGCATAAATTAATTGGGATGCATTGCTTTTATACCACACATACGTTGCATAAAGTGATATATGTTGGTAATCAGCCTAATGGAATTTTCTTCCCTTAATATCAAGGAGCTGTTTGCTTTAATTTTCTCTCTAATTGCCTTAATTTTCTATATACCTGGTCAGGAGATAGCATTTGAAAATAAGCAAGGAAGCTAACACATGAGCACTAATTCAAAAATAATAATATATTCCCAATGCAAATGAGTGCTTCAAGAGACAGGCGTGGACATCACATATATAGGCTCACAAATACATGTGCATGTGATGGACAGGAACAAAACAGGGGAAACAGCATTAACCTGAGATTGCACAACTACATCCCAAAATGGAACCATCCATTTTTTTCCCATAAAACAAAACAAAACCAAAAAATCTCAACTTATAGTCACTAGAACCCAGTTTATTGGGAAAAGCTTCCAGGTCTTCAACTGCAGCCTGCAGCAAATGGCTGTGTCATAACTCGTTAATGTAACTTCTAAAAAGGAAGTCTTTTTTCTAAGAGACAGCTTCAGTCTTTGGACATTAAACGTCCATTCTCTTCTCTTCAGTCCTGAAACATACAAAGCAGAGAAAAGTAGTAGTATATTTGGTGGGGCTCTAGCAGCCCCTACTAACAAGAGCATCTGCCAGAGGCCTTGAATGTTGAGAGAAACTTCTAAGGCTTAAGTTCCAAGTGTCCTCTCACTTTGAACCTTTGTGTTTCACAGGGCAAAACTGCTCCAAGCCTGGGGATATAGCCAATTAGATGAGACAGGGATTCCAGAAACAGAGACGATGGTAGGATCTCCTAAATTAGTATGGCTTCTTTTTTTTTTTTTTTTTAAGATTTTATTTATTTATTTGACACAGAGAGAGGGATTACAAGTAGGCAGAGAGGCAGGCAGAGAGAGAGGAGAGACCCAGGACCCTGAGATCATGACCTGAGCCAAAGGCAGAGGCTTTAACCCCCTGAGCCACCCAGGCGCCCAATTAGTATGGCTTCTTATATTGACCAAGCCTCTTAGCACAATCTCCACCAGTAGAAAAGATGAATAATTATAGGCAGAGAACTTGCCGGACTGGGCTGCACCAAATAATGGCCCAGAATCAGCTTTAAGGGTCTTGATTTGTGGAATTCCATGTCTTAGAAGATAAAATGATAGGACATGTCTAACAAGAATAACTATAACATCACATACCGGAGTCAAAGAAACAATAGTGAGAATATCAAATGGTGGAGATATGGTTTGGGAGCATCGTGCATATTAGTGGATTATAAGCTCTTTGGGAGTTAGAATGTGAAGTATCTGTCTTGCTACAAAATGAACGATGGGTATCATTCCTCTCTCTTCTGAGATGGCCAAACAAAAGAGTACCCAGTTATGTCCTTTTAAAAATTGGAACACAAATTTTAGGGAAGAGAGATCAGAATGATGAATGGATTGAAAATCCTGTGTGTGAGAACCAATTAAAAGGACCAGAGATGCCTATCCCAGAGAAGAGAAAATTAGGATGAGCCCAAGAGCTATTTTTTAAACATCTGAAAAATGATCAATCATATGGCAAAAGGATTGGCTTTGTTCTCTATGGGCCAGCAGATGGAAATGAAGTGTAATTATGGTTTGGTTGTTTAGAAGAAAGAACTTTCTAATTGTCAGAGCTGTCCTAAGATAAATGAACAGATCTGGAGGCAGTGAGATCCTCATCACTGGAAACTCCCCATCAGCTTGCATAGCTAGCTTGAAAAGGAGGCACAGAAGAGATTCAATCATTGAAGAGTTTGAAGTTTCATTTCAACACTGACATCACATGATTCTCAGAGCTTTACTTAGTAATATCTTGGCTACTGTGAAGAGCCTAGAATTTACATATATTTTATTTTTAAACCAAAATCTACTGTCGACATGTTTTATGAAATTATAATATCAAAGCACTAGTGTGCTCAGTTGGGTTAGGTAAACAGCAAGGTCATCAGAAATTCAAGAGAACTACTCTCCTTTTTTTTTTTCCTTCTCTTTCTCATTTTCTTCCTTATACTCTTCTATTTTCTAGCTACACTTAACTATTTGTAACTATTCTTAAAAATTCTCCCCCAACAACTCTCTTTAGTCCTCAGGCTTGCCAGACATTAAAGCATCCTTCATTTTATAAAATAGATGTATTCTTGGAAACATGTGTAAATTCATTTTACGTAAAGGAAATAATTTCATATAAAGGGGATAATTTTAAGCTACAGTTTAAAGGAACTCTGCCATGAATCTCATCACCATAGTGAAAAATGCAATCTTTCAAGCATTAAATAATCACCTTCTAAATATCCATGTTGTGAATCTGATTTGAGCATACCATGTCTTCTGAAAGATGAGTATAAGTTGAATGGGCCAGCTCTCAGCCTAGAACTGGGTCAAAAAGTAAATTAAGCCATGTGTTGTCATCAGAGGCCAATGGGAAAAGCTGGAAGCAAACTGAGAGGAATAGAAATTAAAATATGAGAAATCCTAGAATAGAAAGTTAAAAGAAATTCATATTCTATTCTATGCCTGTTGGATTGATAAAAGGATTGAAATTACCCCTTCTTCACTCAGCTGATGTCTCCTGCATCAAGTAACAGTAGCGGGTCTCTCTCACCTTCCTCTTCTTCTGACTGCCTGCTGAGCCGGGGTGGGCCTGGCCGGAGCCACGTGGCAGCTTTAAGGAGTCGTTTTGAATTGGAATATGCTCTGAATGCGAGGTCCTGTGCTGCTTGGTCCCAGAGGTGAGTGGCGATCTAAGCAACAATCTCATGGTCCTGTTAACCAGAATCCCATCAAGATCCTTACCCAATTTGGTTAGTATCAACGGGCGATTTATCATCCCTCTGGCAAACTGTGAAGAGTTTTTAGCCCATTTTTCTTATAATATCCTATTAATGTTATAGGACTGAAAAATAGAAATTGTATTATTTATTCGTTTAAGATTTCTAAGTTTCAAGTAACAGCAGTTACCTCTAGCTTAAGTGAGAACTGTCTAGCTACAGCAACAAAAATTTACTGAAATTTAGTAAAATTTACTGGAATTTACCGAAAGCGTTCTGGGGTTATCTTATAGCATCCAAGCAAGGATTCCTTGTGTAGGAACGAAGACACAGCTTTGAGGATCTGAGCACCATAAAAGTTCAGCATACTGAAGATGACCCTATAACCCAGCAATTCCACTCCTAGGTATATACCCAAAAGAATTGAAAACAGGTACTCAAACAAATACTTGGACTCAAATGTTTATAGCAGCCCTATTCATGATCGTGGAATGGTGGAAACAACCCAAATATCCGTTAACAGATGAGCAGATAAACAAAATGTAGTATGCACATGATAAAACATTCTTCAGTCATAAAATGGAATGACATGCTGATACATGCTACAACGTAGATGAACCTAGGAAGTATGCCTTCATTTGGAAGAAGCCATGCAAGTATACCATGTTATATGTTCCTATGTATGTGAATATCCAGAATAAGTGTGTGAGTCAGTTCAGGCTACCATAACAAGATACCATAAACTGGATGGTTTAAGGAACAGAAATTTATTTTCTCACTGCCGGCATGGTCAGGCTCTGGGGGGACATACCAATGCCCATCGTCCTGGCTTACAGTGACTCCTTTCTCACTATGTTTTCACATGGCAAAGAGAGTTCTGCAATCTTTTCATCTTTTTATAAAAGCATCAGTCCTGTGGGATCAGGGCTTCACTCTTTGACCTCATCTAACCTTAATCGCCTCCTTAAAGGCCTTATCTCCAATACAGTCAAGTAAGGGATAAGTGCTTCAACAGACGGATTTGGTGGGAGGGGGACACAACTCAGTCCATAATAGGTAAATAATAGGTAAATCCATTATAAATATTTTTAAATTAAAAAATAAAATATATCAAATTGGTAGTTCCCAGAGGCTGGGGAGAGAGAGAAATTAGGAGTAACGGCTTAATGAGTACAGGGTTTTATTTTGGGGTCATGAAACTATCTTGGAACTAGATAGAGTTGGTTGTAAAACAGTGTGAATGTACTAAAGGCCACTGAATTGTTCACTTTACAATGATTAATTGTATGTTATGTGAACTTTACCTCAAAAAAAAAGAGCCAAAAAAGAAAGAGGGGAAAAAAAAAAAAAAACTTAAGTGAAGGAGCAAGTTAGAAAAAGAGAAAAAAACCAAAAGTTCAACATTCTTCCATAGTGAACTCTACAATTTACATGCCCCAGTTCCCAATAGACAGTCTCTTTGTCTCTCAGCTTAATTGTAAAGTTTCAAGGAGAGATATATCAGTTATATTTTACCATAATAATTCTCTATAAAATCCATACCAGAATCCAAAGATATGCATTCATAAGTATTTATTTCTTGCTTATGTGTCTGTGAGCTGGTTGTAGGTGACTTGACTGACCACAGGTTTTATCCAAGTGTATCCAACATGTCCCTCCCTGTCTTTGGCCCAGCAGCTACCTGAGTCATGTTGTGCTCATGGACAAAGGCTAAGAACTCAAGAGGACAGGCCCAAGTTCACATGCCCATTTAATGCCTATGTTCAAGTTGCACCCCATGGCATTCCATGGGCAAGTCACATAGCTGAGTCCAATATCCAATCGAGAGAGAAAATTTATATTCTCAGCCTCTAGGGAAGGAACTGCAAAGTCACTTGGCAAAAGGCATAGATACAGAAAGCATAATGATTTAGGAATAAAAGCAGTGTGCCCTGAGAGGGAATGTGATTGGCCCTTTTTGGATCAAATGGCCACCCCTGGTCTTAGCAAGTGTGGCTGGAGGGGCAGTGGGGTCATATTTCATTAATATAAACATGGCTGCCAGAGGCCCCTATTCTGGATGGGGAACAGAAAAGGCGGTCACTTGTGAGCTGAATGGATACCATAGAAAGTATATACTACAATCCATGGAAATCTGGAAAAACTGGCTTAAAATCTCTTTTTTCACATGAGCTCCAGAGCAAATATTTACACATGAGTTGCTATACTTGTATACTCTTACACACACATAAATGCCTCCACACTCACTCACACATTCCATCATCACAGTAAAAATTTATATCCTGAAAGTGGAGAAAGATTATCTGGAGTTAGTGAGGATCTTACACCGTACACAAATTGCTGATGTTGGTTTTTTAGCTATAGTTCTTATATTCTTAGTCTAACAAAAGGGTTGCAGCTGCTGCTATGAAGAGATGGGACTCTGAATCATGAAGCCTTTGATCTACAGAATGTCATAAAATTAAGTGTCAGTGGGTTTGATTGATAACCAGGCAAACTGGACACAATTCTCTATCAGATTCCAGTCTCTTACATAATTTCATAAGAGGCCCATAGGCCAAGATTAGATTAGGTTCAGTCTCAGCATCGTCTCCTAGTTCCATCTACACTCCTCATTCTTTTCTTGTGGTTTTAAAATTAATTCTCCAAACAGTCAGATTTTGATATTTCCAAAGCACAGTCACCTGAAGTTTGTCTACTTTGAAGCAGAGGTTAAAAGTGTGAGTTGTGGAACCATATAGACCTGAGGTTCAATCTTAGCTTTGCCATTTACCAGCCAATGACCTTGGGCAAGTTACTTAAGTTTTGTACATAAAATAGAGATAGTAATACCAGCTTTTAGGATTGCTGCTGAGAGAGGCAGTATTGTCACAGGAGTGGGTGATTGATTAAAAGATGCCAGGAGACCCAAGCAAAAAATACAAATTCCAGTAACGTAGGTAAGTCATACACCTTACAACACGAAGACAGCTACACAGCTGCACTTCCAATAGGCCCTTCAAGAACTGCCCAAATGGGGTGGGAAAAACCCATCAGGCCTTTGAGATGTTGCTTTTGAGAGTCTCCTAAGGTTTCCTATAGCTTTTTGGCCCTTCACAGCTGTTACAGAACTCTGCTAAATCTTTGTCTCTCTACTTGGTTCCAATTTCTCTTAACAATGTAGGACATCCTGAGTATTTGCTGGGAGGGTGCATGCAAGTTTCGTTTATTAGTTGTACCATCCCTCTAGCAAGTTCAATCTCTGGACTGCTTGAAATCAACTCCAGAAATAGGTAAAGCATTTAGCTAAGCTGTAAGGTATACTAAGATAGGAATCGTGTGTTTTATTCATAACCATATCCCTAGTATCTAGCAGTATGGTTGGCGTAAGGTCGATATGTAATAAACATTTGTTTCATAGATGAAGAGTTGGATAAATGGGCTTGTTAAATCATAATTATCATTAATTCAGAACGTAATCAGTACAAAAGCTTTAACTATTTTCACTATGCTTTCCATGTATATACCTATCACTATTGAGTGCCTACTGCATGCTGGGCGCTATTTCAGACCCTTTGAGTAGTCATCTAAGTAAGCCTTGGGAAGTAAGTATTCCAGTTTCTATAGATGAGGAAACTGAGCCTCAGGAAGGAGAAGTAACTTTCCTAAGTTTGTGGAGGCAGAGCTGGAATTCTCACCCAAGACTCTTCTGTGCTTTCTAAATTCCTCTGGCACAAGAGGTGGCACTTTTCAGAAGCTTGATATATTTTGCCAATACTTGTATTTGCTGGACTTCTTCCAGCTTCTTCTCTGGATGCCAGTCAGGGAAAGAATTCAGCTACTTTTCCTCCGCCTGCCTTTTCAGCTTTTATTCTGAAAGACAGAGCAAGTGAGACCAGAGATCAATAGGTTCTTAAAGTCAAAGAGCCTGAGGATACAGGAGTGGATGGAGTAACTCCATCAGCGCCCTGAGTTCAACAGCCTGGAAGACAGTGGCTTGTAAGCTTTGACTGCACATGAAATCACCTGGGGAACTTTTACAAATACCAATGCCCAGGGCCAATTACACCCAAACCCATGGAGGTGGCACCCAGACATCACAAGCTTTTAAAGTTTCCCAGATGAAAAAAAAATAAATACATAAAAATGAAGTTTCATTCGAGTACGTGAAGCAGGCTAGAAGGGAACGCAGCAGTGCTAACCTGCCAGTCACTTTGGGCGGAGAGGATGCAACCAGTGGAATAAATGGAAGAGGAAAGTGAGGGCAGAGGTGACACAGCAGCTGTGACCAAAGGACACCATTTTGAAGGTTGATTACCTGTGGGGTGTCTCCCAGAAATCCTTACAATGTGCTAGTAACTGCTGATCGGAGGGGCATTCTAACTTGTTAAAATCACACAAGGTGTAATTTTTAGACTGGTATCATGCTTTTAAAATACAGGTACAAGATTTGGCCTGTAGTCCCAACTAATGTACGCTCCCAATTCTGGGCCTCTCAGCCCTCCACAACGTCTTAAAGATAGTACATTTATTTTTCAGTTTTGGGTTATGAAGTTCACAGCCTGTAGTTTTATAATGCATGATTTGATGGGAGTTTGGGTTGTTGTTTATTTGCATATTTGTATTTTAATGATTATTGTTTTCCTTCAGAAAATACATGTCAAGGTGGGCAACTGTCAGATTACTTTCTCCGCAGGTAATAGGGACCAACTAGTTCCCACTGAAACCACAAACTGTTGCAGTCTGAGATTGAGGAAGGCGCTCCTGAAGGGCTGCCTCTTTTAGAATATTTTGCGTCTCTAGATATATTTGGAGAACTAAGCATGTGGCACTTGCTCCTCCCACTGGGTATGAAATCTCTCCCATCTTGTACATGGATTACATCATGTAAATTTAGAAATGACAAAGTGATACCCAACCTTTCAGATGTGAAAACCAATTAGTGTTTGTGTGGGGCTGGGCTCTGAGAATAGAATGCTCTGACCTAGTTAGCCGTCCAGGAGAAGAAAACCAGAGATCCAGGGATTGCAACTGTAAAACAGATACATTTGGAATTAATTTCTCGCATTATGAAAGGGTCCATCAAAGGGTTACTTTAAATAGGAAGCTTGCCTGGTGCACTTGGAATGCGACTCAACTTATAAAAGTTGAATTAAGTTATAAAATTTTAATTTACACAGTTTTTCCAGAATGCAACAGTTGCGGGTGATGACAGAACCCCGAAACTGATGTTCCTAGGGGGCGTGAGAAAAAGGAGAGTGGCGAGGGGATTGTGGCCATTTGCGGGCATGGAGAGAATGTCTATCAAGTAGGGGCAATAGCATCTTCTCCTTATCACCAAAGGCCAATGCTCCCCTTTTTAATTTACCACCTCTCCTCCCTGCTTCTTTGTACTGAAACTTCCCTCAGGCTGCTTAAATGCCCTTCCTCCTTTCCTTGCCTTCCTCATCCCCAGTTTATTTCTCTTGCCAGCTCACCACAATCAACAGTCTCAACAAAGAGATTATGACCACTTTAAGCTCCTCATACCTTGCTTCTCTCGTCTTCCTGAGTTTTCTTGTGATTTCATACAATCCATGGCTCCAGCTTCTCTCTCACACACACATAGACACACATGTTATATACGTGCATGCACACACACACACACACACACTCACACACACATACACACAGTTAACCCCCAGTCCCTGCGTCCCACCTGGATTGCTCAGCTTCTTTTGTCTTAACTTCTCTCCCATTCTAGCTTTTATAATGACCTTAATCCACTTAACCCTCTAATGCCAACAGCTAACCTCTCTTCCGTAGAACTCCAATTATATCATTACCCTACTTTAAAACCACCACGAATACTCCATTACCTCTAAAATTAAGTGAAATTATGTCCTCCTGCAATCCCAAACAACCGATGGTGCATTTTCCAGTGATACCTCCCACTGAGCATCATATGTCCCAGTGATTCTAAGCAGGGAGATACTCTCATTTCTTCTCCTCTCAAATGAGTACTGAACTTTCTGCAGTGTTCTGGACAATCCCACAAAATAAGGAATTATCCTGCACAAAATAGCAGTAGCATCCCTGGTAATGCACATTATAGACAGAAATTCTACTGTATCCCATACATTCCCTGTTTAACCTACTGTTACCCTGTCCCTGTATCCTATATTTTTTAAACTTGACACCTTGCCCAATCTTGTCAAAATATTAATAAGCCTTCAGTAATCGCTCACTCAGCTTAATCCTATCATAAGGGAGGCTGGGGCTGCCCGATCCCCACCTGTGCCTTAACAAAGGCCACAGCATTTTGTGCCTCTTCAGGCACTTACATTATTTTGTCTTATAATTATTTATTTTTAACTCATAAATCTTCAAGGACAGAAATTGTCTTCTCTTTTGTTTTCATTCAGGTGCCTAGAATATCTCATTTATAATTTAACTGTATGTGGTGAATACCAAATATACAAATAAACTACAAAGGCATCCCTTCCCCAACTGATGTATAATAATAGTTCTTTTATTCATCAAGGAGCTACATTTAGATCTGTTTTCAGTTTTTCTATTCGGTTTCATTGGAATATTTGTTTATCCCTATGTCAATAATACACAATTTTAATTACAGTAGTATTTTTAAAGTCTTGATATCTGGTAGGTTTTGTCTCATCTTCACTATTCTTGATTTTTCTTGGCTTTCATTCTTTCATATAGATTTTATATATATATTTATATTATATACTATATAATTATATATACTATATAATTATTATATATAATTAACATAACAATTAGTAATTTAATATATTATGAGATAGTATTATATATCATAATATATTTATATATTTATCAGCTTGCGTTTTCTACACACAAAAGTAAGATTTTGATTCTATAATCAGAATCTTTTATTTTTTATTTGTTTAGTAATTTCTATACACAATGTGGTGCTCAAACTCATGACTCTGAGATCAAGAGTCTCATACTCTTCTGAATGAGCCAGTCGGGCACCCCAGATTATAGATATTTTAAACCTATAGATCAATATGGGAAGATCTGACCTCTTTATGATATTTGGTCTCCCCTGCCGTGAACTTAGTGGATTTTTGCATTTACTTAAGTGTTTTTTCATCCCTGTCTGGGTTAATGTAGAGTATGAACTCAGCCGTAATACTTGGCTTGCTAAAACATAACACAGAGGCAGAAGGGGGAGAAGGAAAGTTTTGGACATGGGGGTGGGCCTCAAACAGCTGCCTTGTGATTTAAGAGATATATGCATTGTCCCTTAGGCTATGTTTAGCAGAACTTTTAGAACACGCAGATTAGCATATCGTATCTTTCCCATAAACAGATCCTCCCAGTTTCAGCAAGACCCCTAGTCACACACGAAGTGCTTGAGAAACAGTGATATCCTGAAGGACCAATAAAAGTGGGAGCAAAGAAGAGCAAAGGGTCTTCATCTCTCAGTGTCGACCACTGTGATTTCTCCTCTCTTTCACATCAAAGTTTGGAGTAATATTTCACCCATCGGTAAAGGGATTGCTGGCCATTCCTGGCAAATATCTTTTAGTTAGATTTTACAATCTTCTCTGTAAGGTTCTTACATACCTTTGGTCATCTTGATTGTTACATTCATTGATTGCTGAAATAATTTGAATTCATTGCCACCATATTATTTTATTCTATGTAGTTTTTGTTTTTTCTCACCCTAACCTTTTTTTTGGGGGGGGGTTTCTTTGGATTCTTTGTTTTTGTTTTTGTTTTGTTTTGTTTTTTAAAGATTTTATTTATTTATTTTGACAGAGAGAGGTTACAAGTAGGCAGACAGGCAGGCAGAGAGAGAGGAGGAAGCAGGCTCCCCGCTGAGCAGAGAGCCCGATGTGGGCCTCAATTCCAGGACCCTGAGATCATGACCTGAGCTGAAGGCAGAGGCTTTAACCCACTGAGCCACCCAGGCGCCCTCTTTGGATTCTTTGAATATGCACTCTCTTTTTCCTTTTTTTTTTAACTTGCATTTTTTTATTTAAATTCAATTTAATTAACATATAGTGTATTATGAGTTTCAGAGGTAGAATTCAGTGATTCATCAGTTGCATACCACACTTAGTGCTCCTTACTTCAAGTTCCCTCCTTAGTGCCCATCACCCAGTTACCCCATCCCCCCATCCACCTCCCCTCCAGCAACTCAGTTTGTTTCCTAGAGTTAAGAGTCTCTTATGGTTTGTCTCCTTCTGTTTTCATCTTATTTTTCAATCCCTTCTCCTATGTTCATCTGTTTTATTTCTTAAATTCCACATAAAAGTGAAATCATATGGTATTTGACTTATTTCACTTAGCATAATACCTCTAGTTCCATTCACATCATTGCAAATGGCAAGATTTCATGCTTTTTGGTGGTTGAGTAATATTCTTTATCTTCTTTATCCATTCATCTGTTAATGGACATCTGTGCTTTTTCAATAGTTTGGTTATTGTGGACACTGCTGCTATAAACATTGGGGTGCATGTGGCCCTTCAAATCACTATGTTTATATCCTTTGGATAAATACCCAGTAGTACAATTGCTTGGTTGTAGGGTAGGTCTATTTTTAACTTTTTGAGGAACCTCCATACAGTCTTTGAGAGCGGCTGTACCAGTTCGCACTCCCACCAACAGCGGAAGAGGGTTCCCCTTCCTCCACATCCTTACCATCATCTGTTGTTTCCTGAGTGTTAATTTTAGCTTGAATATGCACTCTGTTTTTCTATTCTTGATGGGTGCCTAGAAACTTTAATATATTTAACTTAACAAAGTCTGTATTTAATATATTTGTTAATAAAACAGATCTCCCAAACAAAAGGTTTTAGAGCATTTTAGTTGCAAATCATTCTCTCCTGAATTATATGATATTTCTGTCCATTATTTTAATCTCATCATGATTTTTTTAAAAGATTTTATTTATTTATTTATTTGACAGAGAGAGATTACAAGTAGGCAGAGAGAGAGAGAGAGGAGGAAGCAGGCTCCCTGCCGAGCAGGGAGCCCAATGCGGGGCTAGGTCCCAGGACCCTGAGGTCATGACCCAAGCTGAAGGCAGAGGCTTTAACCCACTGAGCCACCCAGGTGTCCCATGATTTTTTAATTCTACATATTAGATATTATTTTATTGTTTTATCCAGCTATGGTTCATTTACACTTACCCATATTAACTGCTTCATTATTAATTGCACTTATATTTCACACTTTCCTCCTAGATCATTTTCCTTTTCCTCAAATACATATTTGTATTTATTGTCATTAACATGACTCTGTTAGAAGTAAACATGTGAAAAAACACCCTTATTCTCCCTCCCTCTTGAAAGATACTTTAGTGAATATGGGATTTGAGGTGTTTAATTACTCTTCCCCTATACCTTCAAGATGCATTTGACATGTTTCTGATTTTCCTTGCTGCTCTTAAACTTTCATCTATGGATCTAATTATTTCTTTTATTTTCAGTCTACCCTTTATAACTGTTGTTAGCACTTCTCTTTATCTTTGGTATCCTACATTTAACTGTAGCTATGTGGTATACAGTTTTAACGGATTTAATTTATCTTACTTTGAATTTGTTGGGTGTCCAGTGTGTGAGAATCGGCATCTTTTATACATTCTAGATAATCCCTCACCACTACCTCTTCTAATATTTCTGTTGCCCATCTTCTTTATTTTTCCTTTCTGGAAATCTAGAAGTATTTTAGATCTTCTCACTCTAATTTCTACATTCCTCAATCTCTTTATGTATATTTCCCACCATTCACTTTTTCTATGATGCCTTCTGGTAATTTCTTCAAATCTATCTTCCAGTTCCAATATTCTCTTGGTAACTGGATCTAATATGTTTTTCTGTTCATTACATTTCTATTTCAACTTATTTCTAATTTCTATTCCATATCTAGAAAATGTGTGTGTGACAGTTTTGAAAGTCTCATATTTCTTCCACATACTTTTATTTTCTTTCTTCAAACACATTTATTTTCTATTCTATATCCGAATGTTTGTTATTTCTAATCTCTTCAGTCTTTATATGTCTAATTACATAGTTCATTGTTTCTGCTAATTCTCGCTCCTGAATCATCACATATTTAAAGATTTGTGTTTCTACTGTGAGGTCAGGTTCCTTGAAACTTTATCTCCACAAATTTTTTGGCCCTTATTTGGTGTAGGTTACGTCACAGAAGCTTTGTGTTTACTCTTCCTGATCTTGTAGGTACACTAAGCCCACAGGACCACTTCAGAACTTCCACTTGGAGTTTTTCATAAAACACATGCAGTGGTCTTTTCTATTTTAAAACTTGGATCTTTGTAGACTGTATATGGGACTTCTGAGGGTAAATATTTCATTTTTTAATGTTTTTCATTTTACCTGGAGCCAAGGACAAAACAGACACTTACCCTCTGCATCTCTTTATATAGAGTAGATTTTATTTTTCCTGGTTCACCCTGGGATTGTCCTTTGCAGATTTTAGCTTTACACCAGTGTTTCTTATCTGACCTCCCACCTTGCTTGAACCCAGGCTGTGTTTCCCACTGTGTGGTTCAATAAAATTTAAGCTTTAGACCAATAGGAATCAGTATCTTCATACCAGTTACATCAACTTGAAATCATACTTTTATCCAATCATTTACTTTTTCATTGGTATCTACACTAGCTGTAAATATCATGGGAGCATGAACTTCTTTTCTTCTTTTTGATGCTGCCTCTCCAATACTTAAAACAGTGTCTGGCATATGGTAGGTGCTAAATACCATTTTGTGGAATGAATGAATGAATGAACAAATGAATGAATGAATGAATGATTATGCTGGCCTTCAGGAACATTAATGCTGTTTAATCTTCACTACAGTCTTGTTTAGTAGGCCTCATGGTTTCCATTTTTCAGGTTAAACAAACTGAGACTCCAATGATTTAAGTAATTCGTATGAAGCTACATAGTGGGAAAATGGTAGTTAATAGTTGAACCTGGGCCTGCAGGTAAAGTTTCCCTTATACTATGCTGTCTCTGGGGGCTCAGCCTGACGAGAATGTTTGAACCATCTGTAGGAAGCAGAAACTCGTATCCTCTGGTTTTGAGAATCTGCAGAGAACTGCCTATCTCTACAGTTGTGCCAGCTCCCCTGGAACCTAGAGCACTCTCAGTCTGCAGCCAATACAACCTTTGACTGCAGGGAAATTGTCCCTTCTCACTCCCACTACCTCTGATCCTAGCCAGTTTACCTCAGTTTGTGCCTGCTTGTGACAGACCTTTATAATCAGCTGCTTGCACTGATACAGACAGAGCCTGAACACAGCGAACTCCTTAACTGCTACACATGCACCAGTTTGCCATGGCCTAACCCTGCCCTCTCTGTCTTCTTTAATCATGTTTCTGGAACCCAGCCTGACTCCCTGGTCACATTTTAAAAGCCACAAAAACCAATCAGAACATATAAAAAGATAAACTCTTTCCTTCTAGACAACATGGGACCAGTTTTGAGCATAACTCTACTTTAGTATGATTCCTTTATTGAATTAAATACATTGTAAAACTAGGCTTCTTTTTTTTCCTTTCATTTCTTCATTAAATATATTCTCTAGTACAGTAGTCAGTTGCATTCACTGTAGTTTCTTTAAACGAATTTTTAGCTGACATTTTGGAGCAAAAAATAGCCTATCTAATGATGAGGATTTCGAGAATTTTTTAACCCTGGAAATGAAAAGAAACACTGCCCTTTCTCACTTATAAACATAGCCTTCCAGCTGATTCCACATGGAAACAATTTTAAGATTTATAAATGTAAGGAGACAATAGAAAGATAGCATCTTTGGTTCCTGAACTGTCTCTTTACTTACTAAAGATTGTTGATTTAAAATATGACATATAAAGGATTTACAGAAGACCTCAGTGTGTATCAGAGGATCACAGTAGTAGGTAACTCTCACTTCAGCAATGTCTTCTGAGCTTATAGAAGAGTTGCCTTGCTAACTCACTGGGCAAGTTCTATGGGCCTCGCTCACATTGTTGTATAATGAGGAGAGTAAAATGTTGCTTGCCTAATCTAGGGACAAGAAAACTTTTTTTCCTCAGGATAGTTATCACCTCTAGGATGTGTAATTTTTGTGACATTAACTTGCTGAAGGTCAGTTATCAAGCTCATTAAGGGTCTTCACTGAAAAAATATAAAAGCCAAAGGAGAGCAGCTAGAATCTAAGCAAGTGCCATAATGCCTGTCAGTTGCCTTTTATCTCTTTCTTTTTAAGCTCAAATCTTTTTGAGGTGCCCATGAATCTTTCTAATTAACAAAAGCAGAAAATGTCTTAATGCCATAGGGTATGGGGTTGAGAGAGAAAAATATACAGTTGTTCACCTTGATATGAGAGTGTAAAAGTACTTGGTACACCTCATTATGTCCCCAAATGTCATCTAATAAGGAGGAAAGATAAAAGAAAGTGGAGAGGGGTCTTATGGGAAGTTAAAACTATTTCCACGAAGGGCCAAACAACTAGCATAGCTATCTCTTTATATACCTCTCCACCACAGCCCTATGGGCCATACCCAGAAAGCACTACAGTGAAATAGGCAAACAATTCCCATATGCACACATCCACACAAAAAGTAGGAAGAAAACTATAAATTGACTGCTAGTGCCCCCTGCATATTATGCTGCTGATATCCTACAAATCATCAGAACTGGAAATAGTCTGTGCTGAATTGCTATAGAGCTCTATGTAAGAACTTCTTTCAGCCCTTGTGAACCTAGAGCAATCAATCTTATTAGGGGTTCTTTCCTAGTTGCCTTGCTCTCTAGTGCCACCTAGCAATCAGTTGACGAATCACACGTGGAGCCTGCAGTTTTGACTGCTGTACTAAGGAGAGAGAGGCTTCGAGATTTCACACTGAACAAAGGCTGAATTCAGCCTTAAAGTTAGGAGCATGTGAAAAAATGTCATCCCTTTCCTTCAGTTCCTTGACTTTCAAAACCACCCTTAGTTGGAAACAGCCTTTTTCCATGAAAAATGTAAAAAAAAATCAAAGATTCTGTTCAGAAGAGGAAGTGATGAAAAATGGGAAATTAATAAAAGTGAAAATATGAGAGGAGCCCCATGTGTGTAAAATTGGCACCTTTTTATAAGTTTTAAGGACCTGAATTTATTGTCAGGCATAACAGATTTACATGAAAAGAGTGAGCGAGTGACATATTTAGGTGACAAGAGGTACTTGAGAGATCATGAGATGTGGCTCTTCTGATGCTGATTTTCATGTTCTTTTCTATCCTTCAGCTGTGCTTGTTAGCAACTGAAAATGGGCTCCCCTGTAACCCGAAGGGTGAGCTGGAGTGCATTTCCTTCTTCAAGTGTTTTGTAATACTAATTAACTAATTCCCGGCCAAGGGAAGGGAACCTGCAAAGATTCACCAGAGGCAAACTGCTAAATAAACAGTGACAGATTTCTCAGTTTTCAATTAGATGAAATGACATATTGGGACAACAAATAGGCTGACTTTCTAACGATAAGAGTTTTATGAGTTTTCGGGTTTGTTTGTTTGTTTGTTTGTTTGTTTTTTAATTCCTGGAAATGAAGAGAAACCCTGGCCCTTTCTCCATTCATAACCAAAACCAAAACTGAGGGCCCAGGCCCACTCTTGGTACATCAAAGCCCAAATATCCTGCCTTTGGCAGTGACATTTGTGTATGACCGAAAGCAAGACGTGGTCCAAAAGTGCTGCTTTTGAGACTCCTTCTGCTCTACTGAAATGTCTGACAGGACACAGCACGGGGACCAAAGAGAACAACTGGCCTAATTAAATTTGTACAGGCAGCACTGAGCGCTGTTCCGCAGCCACGACTTCAGCCCCGGCCCCGCCCGGCTCCCTCCTGACTCCAGTGTTTGTGCTGTGAATCTCTTGCTAGCATGGCAACTGTTGCTATGTTTGCAGTAATAAGAAGTGGGTGATGCTGGTGCCTCTATAATAATTCAGATACAAGAGCAATGATTTCTAAATAGATTGCTGAAGCAGCTCTCACAAAGGCTCTGCACAGCTTAACAGGTTTAATTCCTCATAGATTTTTTTTTCTTCTTTTCACATTTTGCACCTTCCATGCAGACTAATTCTAACCCTCAGATAATGCAAAAATGGCAACATGCTTCCTTTTCCTTGGCTAGTATCTGAAACAAAGTTTTTTGTTAAAGAAGACATTTCACAAGTTATTGTTTCTTATTTATCTCCTTGGCAACTCTGAGATTGAGTTTTTCTTGCTGTGTAGGTAAGCAGCTAAAACAAACGGAAAAAATCATGGATCCAGACAAAAGATAATTCCTGTATTAACCAAAGTGGAATGAAAAATCTCTATATTTAATATTTGTGATATTAGCTGAGCATTTTCTATTAATGAACAGATGTTTTAAAGGCCTCAATTACAAAGAAGTACGAAAAATTCACTAACGGGTATGTTTATCTTCCTGAATCCTCTTCCAAAGAGACAGCAAAAAAAAAAAAAAAAAAAGGAAGGAAGGAAGAAATCTTCATATTTTGGCCTCAATCAGGCATCAATTTGCTAGCCAGTGTTAAGTACCCGCCCCTACTTAAAACTGACTGCTAACACAGCCTAGGCCCTCAGGGAGATAATAATTGAGATCAGGCCATGATCATTGACAGCAATATTAACTTGGTCAAAAAAGGAAAAGAGAAGACATATTATGTATTTTGATCACTTACTGTGTTCCAGACACTATTGTGCATTTTTTCCTCACCACTCATATCACTGACTTATCACAACTCTTCTACAAGGTAGGGATTATTTATCAGTATTCTACAAATGGGAAAACTGGAGCACAGAAAGGATAAATAGCCTGCCCAAGGCTTTGCAACTAGTAAACAGCAGGGCCAACGCTGAACCTAGATCAGTCTGACTCCAAAGCCCATGATCTCTTGACTACTTGCTGAGCTGCGGCAGTGTGAAATAGAGAGCTGCTGTCAATACTAATCAGCTGTGTGTCATGGACAAGTCCCTTCCTGATCTGGGTTTCAGGATTCTCCTCTATTCTAAGGCACATGAACTGGACCCTTGCTACTCAGGGTGCGGCCCACATACCGCAGGAGCTTGTTAGAAGTTCAGACTCCTAGGCCCCACTGGGACCTCCTGAATCACAATCTGCATTGTAACATGACTTGTGAATGTACATTAAAATTTAAGAAGCACAGGATTTACCAATCTCTGTGAACCCTTCTAGCTTGAGTATATTGAGAATAATGCTGTCCCCCTTATCTCTAGATTTCTAAATCCAACTCCTCCAAGGTCGTGTCATCTCTCCTTCTAAATTTTCCTAATCCCAACTTTATGCTTTATGAGAAGATTTTAACCAAAATTTTAACCAAAATTTCTTACCTTAATTCTTACCACTTTCTACTTTGTATCATGTCTATGCTGTGTAAGTTCCTTGAGAGGCAGAACCATCCATATGAAATAACTTTATACCTGTAATACCAACTGGCATGGTACATTACACTAAACAAATATTTTGAAAGAAATGTTAAATAAATCATTATCTGAATTTAGTTATAGGTATCATATAGTGCTCTGGTTGTAAGATCCCCGTATTGTCCATCATGAATATTTCAAGGCAAGCACACTCCAATAGTTCTTTAAATATGGATCCTGTAAGGTTTCCCAGTAGCCCTCCCAGTAACGGCTGATTAAGTGAGACACCAGACGAATAGGCACAAGGGGAGCTTTAATTGAGGTGCCCTCAGCGAGGTTCCGTGACTCTGAGAGAAGGAAGTTGAGGAAGTCGAGCCCGGAGAGGATGCACACGGGTTTTTATGGGGCTTGGACAGAACGGGGGAACATGACCACAATTGGTAGGAGATTGGGTGGAGTTTAGCCTTCGGTTTCCCACCTAAGTTCTGGTTTTGGCGGTCTTTCCAGATGTGGAAGCTGATGAGGGTGGTAGGTCCCCCAAGAAGGTCCCGGGGCGGGGCGGTAAGATGGCGGGTTGGCCGCCATCTTGTGGCTTCCTCAGTTACCTGGACCCCTCAGGCCAACGGATCCAAAGAAGCTTGTAAATTCCACACGTGAGAGCAGTTTTCAAACATCCTCACCCCACCACTACTATTTAATGATGAAATTTAATGATGAAATTTCCTCTCCGGGGTGAGAAATAGCTTTGTTAGAAAAGGGGAGTCTCTGGTGCTGACCTCTACTATCTTGGACAGAGGGAGCCAGCCCTTTCTTATGCTTCTGAAAAGTGGTGGAGAAAAGCCTTCGGGGACTATCAGATTTGTCTTTTGTCAAGATGATGTCAGGATAAGGAATAGGAAATGGGAAAGAAGAGAAACCATGTTCTTCCTCACCTACTCAGTACATCATTAGTTACCTAATATTTAATTATTAGCTTTCAGTCAACACCAATGTTTCAGGTAGGAAAATTTTCAGCTGAAAGTAACCAAAACTCAGCAATAGTTATTTAATAAAATAGGAGCTTGTTTTTCACATAAAACAAGAAGTCTTGAAGAAGACAAGGGGTCTGCTATTTGACAGGTTGTTGAAGACCCAGGTTCATTTTCTCCCCTTCATCATTTTCAGCATATTGGTCTGTCCTTCTCATGTTTGTAGCTACATGACCACAAAATGACTGCAATAGCCCCAGGCATCATTTCTTCATTTAAAGCAGGTGTGGGCTATTACAAAGCTGTCATCATCAAGACAGTATGGCACTGGCACAAAAACAGACACATAGATCAGTGGAACAGAATAGAGAGCCCAAAAATGGACCCTCAACTCTATGGTCAACTAATCTTCGACAAAGCAGGAAAGAATGTCCAGTGGGAAAAAGACAGTCTCTTCAACAAATGGTGTTGGGAAAACTGGTCAGCCACATGCAGAAAAATGAAACTGGATCATTTCCTTACACCACACACAAAAATAGACTCAAAATGGATAAAAGACCTCAATGTGAGAAAGGAATCCATCAAAATCCTCGAGGAGAACACAGGCAGCAACCTCTTCGACCTCAACCGCAGCAACTTCTTCCTAGGAACCTCACCAAAGGCAAGGGAAGCAAGGGCAAAAATGAACTATTGGGACTTCATCAAGATTAAAAGCTTTTGCACAGCAAAGGAAACAGTCAACAAAACCAAAAGACAACTGACAGAATGGGAGAAGATATTTGCAAATGACATATCAGATAAAGGGCTAGTATCCAAAATCTATAAAGAGCTTCTCAAACTCAACACCCATAAAACAAATAACCCAGTCAAGAAATGGGCAG
>LNAC01000350.1:619756-659817 GCA_002007465.1 Ailurus styani | reverse complement strand
AATAATAATAATAATAATAATAATAATAATAATAATAAATAAAGCAGGTGTAGGGAATGAAATATCATCTCCCACCTGTCAGAATGGCTAAAATCAACACACAAGAAACAATAGATATCAGCAAGAATGTGGAGAAAATGGAACTCTTAGTGCACCATTGGTGGGAATGCAAACTGGTGTAGCCACTGTAGAGTAGAAGACCGAATGGAGGGTCTCAGAAAGTTAAAAATAGAACCACCCTACAATCTAGCAATCACACTACTGGTTATTTATCCAAGGAATACAAAAACACTAATTCAAAGAGATACATTCACTCGATGTTTATAACAGCGTTATTTACAACAGCCAAGGTATGGAACCAGTCCAAGTATCCATCGATAGATGAATGGATAAAGAAGATGTAGTGTGTGTGTATATATGTATATATACATGCATATATGTATATATGTGTGTGTGTGTATTATTTAGTCATAAAAAAGAATGAAATCTTGTCATTTGCAATGATGTGGATAGAGCTAGAGAGTATAATGCTAAGTGAAATAAGTCAGAGAAAGACAAATACCATATGATTGCACTCATGTGTGGAATTTAAGAAACAAAACAAATGAGCAAAGGTAAAATAAAAGAGAGATAAACCAAGAAACAGACTCTTAATTGTAGAGAACAAATTGATGGTCACCAAAGGGAGGTGGGCAGGGGGTTGGATTAAATGGATGAGGGGATTAAGGAGTGCTCTTGCTGTGATGAGCACCGGGTGTTGTATGGGCGTGTTGAATCACTATGTTGTACACCTGAAGCTAATATAACACTGTATGTTAATTATACTGGAGTTAAAATAAAAACTTAAAAAAAAAATAAAGCAGGTATAGGGGGCTAGTGTGTACCAACATGTTTTTCTGTTCCATATCGTTTTATTTATTTATTTTTTTAAGATTTTATTTTTATTACTTGACAGAGAGAGAGAGATTACAAGTAGGCAGAGAGGCAGGCAGAGAGAGGAGGAAGCAGGCTCCCTGCTGAGCAGAGCGCATGATGCGGGGCTCCATCCCAGGACCCTGAGATCATGACCTGAGCCTAAGGCAGAGGATTTAACCCACTGAGCCACCCAGGCGCCCCTGTTCCATATCATTTTAGCAAGAAATCAAAAGCCTTCTGGGAAATCTGACAGTGAGTTAAGGGTTAGAACCTAGCCCAGGACAGGTGTCCTATGGAAGAGCAGCTCAGGAGGAAGGGGATGGCTTGATGATAACAGAAGAGGAAGCTGGTGTGCTATACTGGAAAGCGCATGTACTTTAGGAGCCAAAGGGATCTGTGTTCAAATCCCAGTTCCGCCTCCTAAGAACAGTGTGAACTTGGACCCAAGTTTGCTAAAGTAGGATCATGATATTACTTTGGCTAGTTTTTGCAAGGACTGGAGAAAACACATATAAAACAGTTAATATTATCGCTGGGAAGTTTGTGTTGTTTTGCTTTAAACTAGACATAATATCTGCTATTTTATAGTTCTATCCAGAGATAGATAAATACCTTTCTGAGGCTGAGAAAGTCTATGTCTGTCTGGAATTCAGAATCCTAATTCAGGCACACTGCTCTCCTTTTTATCACTTATTCTCTTTGAGATAGTAGGACATTCCTTTTTCTCATTAAATACCAGCTTTACCCATAAATTTCTCATAGCTTTTCCTTATCTATCTACACTACTTGTTTGTCAAATTCAATAATGTTAGCCATTCCCTAGTCAAGTTGCTATTTGGATTAAAGTCAAGGTTTCTGGATGTTTACTATCCAGCAGTCATTTACATGAAAGTGACAGAAATCAGGGAAAATTACTTTCAAGGATTTCAATTTTTTCTTTTTTTTTTTTTTTTGCAAGCCTTGAAAAGAAAACGATAGTTAATTGTCAATGTGACTAATATATGCTCGACTACACAAAAATGGAAAAGATTTAAAATGCTTGAGAAACAACAAATCTATTGTTTCTACCAAAATAAACATTTTTCATTCTATTAAAAAATAATCCTTTATTGTTCAAGGAAAGATGAGGCTTACACTCTTTTCTTCAATAATATTTTACCAAATCAACCCAGGGAAGAAAAATAGAACCACAAAATAAATAAAATTGATGACAAAACACCATGTTAAGATGTTGGTGTTGTTTTTGACTTAACAACATATGTTAAGGCAAAGAGTATTTGACTATGAAACATACCTGTGAACTACTTTCTGATATTAAGTGATCTGAAATTCACATTTTAAAAATAAGTTTTCTGCCATTTATGTATTCTTTGGCTATTTCTCTCTCCCCTCCCTCTCTCTCTCTCTCTTTTTTTAAAGATTTTATTTATTTATTTGACAGGGAGAGAGATAGCAAGAGAGAGAGAACACAAGCAGGGGGAGAGGGAGAGGGAAAAGCAGGCCTCCCATGGAACAGGGAGCCCAGATATGGGGCTGGATCCCAGGACCCTGGGATCATGACCTGAGCCAAACGCAGACGCTTAAGGACTGAGGCACCCACGTGCCCCCATTTTTCTTTTCTTTTTTTTAATGTGGACAATTCTGAGTTTAAAGAGTACTTAGAAAAGTTAAATACATTATTCACCTCCAAATTTTTACTTACTGGGTTCTTTAGCACAAAGGACATTAAATTTCCTTCCTTTTTTCTTATATCTAAATGGAAGGAGGAATACTATCAAGATTCTTGTATTTTTTTTCAGTTACTCCCCATTGAATTAGGCCAGCACCTTGCACTATAATTTGTCCTAAAGTACAAAGATATATGTGTTACTTTATTTAAATAAATTCCTCTTTATCTTAGGGAAACATATAGGAACTTGAACAGTATACAGCGTTTAATTGAATATGGCTAGAATTGGAAAGTTTATGGAATTAATCAACTATCTCACAAAAATGTGTTGAGCTCCTACTGGGTACATAGAACTGTGTTTGGCTCTATCCAGACAGCACCCAATATTTTGACAGCTAGTCTTATATAAACACTCTTGGCAAATTGAATACATTGTCTTTTGTTCTTTCCTCCCTCTTTGTCTTTCCCATTTTTCTTTACTTAAAAGATAACCAATGTACATATAGATGAGAAAAGCCTGATGTGGGCATTGTGTTCCTTCACTTGTCTAGACCCTTCATTTATTCTATTACTATTGCTGGTTTATTGCTCTTTCTTTAGGTTGTTCCACTGGAGATGTATTCATCTAACACTTATTTAGCATCTACTATGTGCCAGATCCTGAGTCAATATTGGTAATATAAAGATGGATAACATCTCTTCTTAGCTCTGACAGAATGCAGTCTAGTGAGGAAGTCAGAGGAGCAAATGGGAAGATAAGTACTGAGCCAGGAGCAGGATTGTCTGGAATCTGGGGAGGGTCAAAAGAGACTTCCTGAAGACAATGCTACCTAACTTGAATCTGGGAGAATTACCAGAGCAGAGAAGGGAAGAAAAGGTATATTAGGGAAAGGAAGTATCAGGAACTAAAGTAAAGAGGTAGGAACCTGAGTGATACTTTGGGGAACAGCAAAGAGTTGGATGTGACATAGCAGAAGAGAGGAATAAAGATTTAAAATGGGCAGAAGTAGAAATAAGAATATGGAGACAAGTGAGGCCTCATTAGTTCTCTCAATGAACAAATTTATTTTAATCCAGTGCACTAAGTGCTCTTATCAGAGTGAGTCCTTGGAAAGGTGGAGGGAGACACAGGGGTACTGCTAAGAGTTAAGAACCTGGTGGTAATTCGTTTGCAATGTTCCCTCAAGAAGGAAGGTTGGTTCAGTAGACACATCCCTATTCAATATCCAAGAAATACTGGAAGGAAGAAAGAAGCATTTCTTTGTGCAGCTCCCCTTCCAGGCACTAAGACCTCAGACTCTTCATCCAGACAGGGAGCATGTGAGGCCCTTGATGGTACTGGATACAGCAACCAGTAGTCTTTGTTGAAATCACCCTGGGGCATCAGTCTAAATTTCAAGAGACTGAATGAGCATGATTTCTGCAGCTATGTTTAGAATGGGTCATCAGAAAGACTCAGGTGGGTAGAGAAAATGTAGTGATACAGATGAGACGTGAGTCACAGACACAGTAGAGGTCCACCTTGAACCCAAGAACCACCTCTGGAACTGTGCCAACCAGGCAGCATTGCAGGGGTGGCTCTTGACACTCAGCTAATCTGGCACTAATGACACCAGGCACATGATTATGTTTGTGAGGCTGCCTCTTTAAATGGTGGGGAAAGAGAAATAAAGATGTAAAGATCTAGGTGGAAGGGAAGGGAAGGGGAGAGAAGGGAAGGGAATGGAAGGGAAAGGGAGGGAAGGGAAGAAGGAAGGAAGGAAAAAGAAAAAGAGACAGAAAGGTTTCACAGTTTGTAGTTTGCTAATCTCTGCATTGAAAGGTGAATGATAAAACCGAGACCTACTGAGTTAACTAACTGCCCAGCATCTCAGCCATATGCCTTATTCCTCTTTATATGCGTCTGCACTCCCACACCACTCCCATCTGCCTTCATCCTTAGTGCCTAGAATAGCATCTAGCACATGGTAGTTCCTCATCAAAAGTTCATTGATGACAGAACCAATACCTACCACTGACAGGGTGCTATTTATACTGTTCTGTCTTCCCTATAGGGAGTTTCAGACTATGTTTTTCAAAATGGGCACTCTTCTATGGCATGCCTCACTCCACAAGGAAAACGTCTCTTAACAAGCATATGACTGTGCAGACCATGCAACCACTCAAAGTTGGCTTTTTCTGCCTTTGCCCAGGAAAATGGTTTACCATGGAAAACCATAGATGACTTTTACCATCTCATAAGCATTAGTCATGACGAGACACTTAAAAAAGAAAACACTCTTGACTCTTTAAAGTTGGTGCTAGTTTTGGATTGTTAACAGAGGCTTTGTCAAAGGATTTTGTCATTAGGTCGACCGAGGACCCAGGTTGCTCAGTCAGTGTTTTGGCTGGCCCAAGATCACAGCAGAAGTGTCTGAGATGAGGAATTGGTTGTGGACAAAGAATTGGCATGAGCCAGGGGGCTGCCTGTGCTTTGCCAGTTCATTCACTCAGCCAACATTTACTGAGCACTTACAGTGGCATTTGGAAATGTACTCGACTGAGGCTCCATCCCTTCCCTTAATGAACAAATTGTTTTAATCCAGTGCACTTAGTGCTCTAATCAGAGTGAGTCCTTGGACAGGTGGAGACACAGGGGCACTGCTAGGAGTTGAGAACCTGGTGGTGACTCCCTGGCAATGTTCCCTCCAGAGGGAAGGTTTGTTCCATAGACACATCCCCCTTCAGAATCCTCCACATCTGCAGGGAATTTTGCCCTCTCACTACAAGAGTTATTCCTTTTCTGTCCTTCCTTCTTTCTTTTTCTTCTCCTCCCTTTCTCTCTAAACCAGGCCTAAGCAAGTCTACATTATCCGGAAGCAGCTGGTGCTACAATGTGGGAGTGTTAAATGTTTAACATCTTGTCACTTGTGAAACTGATGGAGTCATCCTTTTTGTTTCAGAGCTTCGTGTTTAGGGGTTGAAAAGCTAGATTGATGAGCATTACCAGAGAGAAATATTTTTTGAGAAGTTAGTGAAGCTGATGACACGTTACTTTACAGTTTAGTGAAATTCAGCAAATCTAATTCTATTATCCTGTCAAAGTTTCACAAAAGGGAGACCTGAAAGCATATTTAAGATGAATCTTTAAAGATTTCAGAAGCCACAGCCACATCTGCAAAAATCAGATGCATCTGGTGCTGACAGACCTTTGTTTTTTTATAGACTAAGGGGAGTAAATAATCCTCCAACAACTAATTAAGTTTAAATAAAGTTATCTTGGTGATTCAGTGCCTGCCTTTTCTCCCTTAAAAAGACTGTCAAGCAGTAAACCATAACCATGTTTTTTAATTCAAAGACTTCACATAGCCAGATTTACCCGGGCACACCAAAATGGAAGCTTCCTTGATGAATCATAGAACGGAGTACTGAAATAGAGATTTTATAGAGCATTTAAAGCCAGATCATTTAGGCACTTGTTTATTTTCACAGTCAAATATGAGACATGGTCTAATAAATGCATTCTTACCAAAATGTCAGGAGTAATTGTTTTAAAGCACTTACCCACAACTCTACATTTGTGTTAGAGGTTCACAAGCTGACAAGCTGAAAGGGCTTTATGAGCCTTTCAGCAACTGGTGCAACTGTATGTGTACTTGTACTGAAATGGTCATTATTAAGTCCAAGAGAAACATTGATGCAGAGGTTCATTTTAATAGAAATTGCTTCCCCTCCCTCTGCTATTTAATAATCATTCATTAATGAAGGAAATTCTCAATAAATTTATTGATAATTTACTATGTACCATGTTTATATTATCTAATTTAATATTCCTAGCTACCTTCAAAGTAGATATCTTTATTTTGAAGATGGCAAAACTGGTCAAAACAGAAATTAGGCCCTGAAGTAGTAAGTAGGGAAGCTGGGGTTGACCCCAGTCTGACCAGCCACAAAGCCCTTGTGTGCTCTTTCCAGGACAGCATAAGAAATTATTTGGCATGCATGATAAAACCAAGGTCAGGGCTATGCCTTCAAATGTGAGGGGATGCCATGGATTGAATTGTGTCCCCCAGAAAGGTCAATGTCCTAACCCCCAGTACCTCAAACCATGACCTTATTTGGAAATAGGCTTCTTACAGATGTAATAAATTGAGGTCATTCTGGAGTAGGGTGGGCCCTTAATCCATTATGAGTTCTTATGAGCCCTTAATTATGAGTTCATTATGAGCCCTTAATCCATTGTGTTCTTCTTTGAAGAGGAGAGAGCGAATGCTATGTGAAGACAATGGAGGCAGAGGTGATAGCATCTACAAAACAGGAACATGGAGCATTGCTAGCTGTCCCCAGAAGCTAGAGACAGGCAGGGAACAGGTTCTCCCTCAGAACTTTCAGAAGAAACCAACCTTCATTTTGGACTTCTAGCTTCCATAACTGTGAGAGAGTAAATTTCTGTTATTTTAGGGTGTCCAGTTTCTGGAACTTTGTTATAACAGCCCTAGGAAGTGAATGCAGGGGATAAAGGAGATTTACTGAGCTTAGGAAGAAAACCAGCCCAAGATTTGATGTTATGATGAGAAATACGTGAGAAATAGCAGTCACTTGTTATTTTCCCTTCATCCTTTGTGGTTGAGAAAAACCACCCTACACCTAATTTGAGATTCAAAAGACATTTTCTGGGATGGCCTCTCAGAAAGAAAAAAATATATGACTAACCAAAACTATGGTTAAATTCTATATTTTGCGCTACCCGTACGTGTCACAAGGACACTGGGAGACAATGTGCTCTCTGAGGTCTCACTGGGGGTTGCTCTTTGATGGTTGCTGTTGGCAACCAGTTCTATAAGAGGCACAAGTGAAGGCCTAATTAAGGCAGAAGTCAGGAAGAAATTGCAGGTAATTGAGGTCAAACACAACTGAGGTCAGGCAGGTGACTGCCATCCGATGTAGTCAAACTAAGGAGATCAAGGTTTGACGCAGGCAGAGACAACAGGTGAGGCCTGGAGACTGATCACTGATGGGAATAATTAAGTGAGGAATCTGACAAGGACATTCGAGCTCGGTCAAACAATAAGTGTGATGGAATTTAAGGTAAGTCTGAGGTTTTCATCTTCAGAAACCTAGTCCTCTTCAATTGGCTCTTACTTTGGACTGGAGATCTTCAGTTGTTAAAATGACCACAGTACCCATGTCAGTCTAATGCCCTGAAAAGCCAGTTTACCTCCTTTATTCCCACAAAATGCTGATATCTGATTCAGTCAAGGAGAAACTTGACTTTTGTGGAGAATGTGAGTAGAGAATAGTACTCTTATCTAAAGAGCCACACTGGAGAGGAGGAAGACAGAGATCATCCACTTCCTAATGAAGTCATCTTCTGGGGATCTATGAGCGGAAACTGTGCTGCGAATGTGAATCTGAAAAGGAAATCGTTTACATCTATAACTTTATTGATCATAACTTAGGTATTTCAAGATTTTTTAAAACCTGGCCATTTCTTTTTGCTCTGAAATTTCCCATGAGCCAAGAAAAAAGTTAACGAATTTTGAAGACTAGTCAAAGAATGCTGCTATCCACTCATTCATTCGTCTGTTCAAGCACTACTTACTAGAATAGGGAGAGGGTTCCAAATTTCCAGATATTTTGCTAAATGCTGAAAATATAGGCAGAAATAAGAAATGGTTCTTGATTGAAGATGGTAAAGGTCTAGTCAGGAAGGAATTATCAAATCCATACAGTACAATGCAGTAAATGCCTGTAATTGAGACAGAGTCCATTTACTGTGGGGCTTTTGTGAGGGTACTGTGACCAAGAAATTCATTTCAGTGGGGCCTACGCATATAAGGCAGAGCTCAACAGGTGCTGAGGCTGGAGAAGTAGACCAGGTCTGCTGCTAGGGACCTGGGCCATGGGACCTAAGCAGTAAGTAGCATGGTCACCCTTGTTTTATAGGAGGGTCATTTCCACAATTTTGCTGTGGCCTGGAGACGGGAAGGGGCTGCCTAATGGCAGAGGAGATCAGTTACTATATTGTCAGAATTAGGCTTTAGTTAAGATCTGGCTAGGTTTGAAAGAGAAATGACAAGTCATGGAGAGTGCTACAGGTTTCCAATGGTAACGTGATATCTACTTCACATGTGGAGGAGGCACTGAATATTCCTCATCACTAATTCAGACATTTTATTTCTGCGGCAGTAGTAAAGGATGTGCTCTCATACATCCACACTTTTCCCAACCCTTATTCTGATAGCTTGAGGCACCTTATTTTTGGGATTTTCCAGTATTCAAACATTCTACATAGATGATATGTCCTTATTGACAATTCACACAAATGATCTCAGTAATTGCTAACCACACGACAGACAATATTTTCTCTAGCATCCTCTCCTCAAATGTGACAGAAGTCTAAAAGTTTTATAATGCATTTCCCATGACCAGAATTGAGGAAATGCTGATAACAATTCAAAATAAAACAGAAACATCATAGTCCGCAGTCCCCCGATCTGCTGATGGAGATTATTTATAGCTTGTCCCCATTTTGGCAAATAGGATTCATTATTATGTATCAGAGGAATCATCTTCAACACCTGTGAGAACTTTCTATGTGCTATGTATCTGTAGGGGTAATTCTTTTAAAGGAGGTTAATGATATTAATCCCATTTTACAGATGGGAATAAAAGCAACTGGTTTATCATATTTTCTCAGGTCCGATAGTAAATCAATGCCTCATTAACATTCATTAGAATTTTCGCTGCAATTTCAAACTAAGCTCCTTCCCTAAGGCACTTAATTATTATCAAGAATTTTCTGGCATTCACTCCTCACTGATTCATATGTCAAACAGTCGAGCCCACATATGTGCTAGTGGCATAAGATCTGCCCAGAACGGTGAGTGGATCAACTGAGCCATACTGTGGGAAGTAGTTCGGGACTGGTGCAGAGGTAGCCTTTAATAACAATACTCAGTAATGGTGATATTTATCGAGGGCTCCATATGCGTAGGCACCATGTTATACATTATATATGATCTGTTTATACCTCATAGTAGCAATCTCAGACCTCCATTTTAAAATGAGTAATCTGAGACCTATGGAGAAACTTGTGTAAGGAGTACAGCTAGTAGGCTAGAGGAGGATTTGAGACTAAGCCATCTGAAGCCAGAGTTCCTGGTTTTAATCACTAAACCAATGTTTCTCAAATTTACTATGCATCAGAATCACGTGGAAGGCTTCTTAAAGCATAGATTTTGGGGCCTCCATCTAGAGGTTTGATTGGGTAGGTGTGATGCAGGGTTAAAAATTTGCATTTCTAAGCAGTTCCCAGAGGATGCTGAGGCTGATGATTCAGATACCACACTTTGAGAACCACTGCTCTAAGCGATACTTAATGTAATCATCTTTGACTGTGCTCAGCATATACTGGGAAGCCATTCAAAGTTTTCAAGCAAGGGGTGACCTAGTCAGAGTTCTTCCTTAGAAAAGATGACTCCGGCAGCTACGTATAGGGTGCTAGAGGGCAGGTGACAGACTGAGAGTTTCCTAGTGAAAGTAAGGAGAAACAGAGAGTGGCAATAGATGCTGGGAAATACTGGCCTGGTGGAGGGGACACAGAAGGCTTGCTGACTGAGGATAAAGTGGCCATTAGAGGTGACCCTCTACTCTTTGGTCAAGGTGGCTGAGGAACTATCCAGGCCTTCAGTAGGAATTGAAAGGATAGAAGGGAATTCTGCCTTCTTATTTATTTATCTCCTGCTTCCACATAGCATCCTGCTATCTGTTCCCTTTATTTTTTGTTTTGTGTATGACATTTCCACAGCATTTTCCTTCTTCCTCTTTACCTGCAGGACCTAAGGACAGCTATAGACTCTTGTTCTCTTCTGAGATGCAGTTCTTATCCCCAGAGGACCTCTGATTCTCCTACTCCCACATCAACTCCTGTTTAGCTCTGCACCAGGGTCTTAGTGAATTCTACTAATCATGACTAAGTTTTTGGTTTCTGTGTTTTTATCAGAAGCCCACCTAGGGAACTTACTGTTAGTGATGGAGGCCTCATCATCCATCATAAATGGTATTCAAAATAATATCTGTTTTTTAAGTTCAAAATTATTGTATGCTTTCATGTAACTTCTTTTCCATAAGTAAAGGATGCATTTTTAAAACGCCATTTATGAATATGCATCCTGAGAAAGCATTTAGTCTTCAATTTAAAACAAATTACCTTACCTCAAAAGTACAACTTTTAAAAGTCCTTAGATTGATTTTTATAAACTAAAATAATAGGGAAGCTAGAGTAATAGAAAACTTCTGAGAATCTCTTTATTAAGTAAATGGTTTTACAAAACAATCCCACAGAATGTGTATTTAAAAGAAACTTCTGGGGCTCCTGGGTGGCTCAGTGGGTTAAAACCTCTGCCTTTGGCTCAGGTCATGATCTCAGGGTCCTGGAATTGAGGCCCGCATCGGGCTCTCTGCCTAGCAGGGAGCCTGCTTCCTCCTCTCTCTCTCTGTCTGCCTCTCTGACTACTTGTGATCTCTTTCTCTCTCTCTGTCAAATAAATAAATAAAATCTTTAAAAAATAAAAAATAAAAAAATAAAATAAAAGAAACTTCTGTTTTATACATGGAATTTTCCTAAAGTGAGGATAGGTATCCATAATGAGGTTACATTATGGCTGAGATAAACCAAAGGTTAGCATTTATGATGTTCACCATTCTGAATTGTAAAATATTTGTCATCTATGCCTTGACTACGAATGACAGTCCTTTTTTTTTTCTTCAAAAAATTGACGAACTAGGTCCAGAGTAGGTCCTTAGTATGAAAATGTAAATGCATGTCATTTAAATACACTCACGGAATTCACTTGACCTTGCCTCCTACTTTTCTTAAAAATTTGAGACCATCTCCCATGATTTTTTTTTAAAGATTCCTCCTCTCCCTGTCTCTCTGCCTGCCTCTCTGCCTACTTGTAATCTCTCTCTCTGTGTCAAATAAATAAATAAAATCTTTAAAAAAAATAATAAAAATAAAAAAATTAAAAAATAAAGATTTATTTATTTATTTATTTATTTATTTGACAGAGAGAGAGATCACAAGTAGGCAGAGAGGCAGGCACAGAGAGAGGAGGAAGCAGGCTCCCCGCTGAGCAGAGAGCCTGATTTTGGGGCTCGATCCCAGGACCCTGAGATCATGACCTGAGCCAAAAGCAGAGGCTTAACCCACTGAGCCACCCAGGTGCCCCAACTCCCATGATTGTCACCAAGTATCCTCCTTAATCCCTATAAACTTCCTTAAAAACTTCGTGAATCTTCTTCTGTTTATCTTCACATAGAGAAATAGCGCTTCTCTTTTCTGAGTCCAGCCTCTCCATTTCTCCCAGGTCTTGCCCCATCCATCCATGTACTCATCACTTCCTCTGCCTCGGGCTCTTTCTTCCTCAGTCCCTGCTTATCTTCATCAGTCTTCTCTCTCACTCCTGTCTTCTGACACCAAAAGTTATGTCTTACAACTTAAAAAAGGAACAACCTCATTGTTCTGCCTCCATCGTAATACACTGGTAACAAAAGAGAGGGAAGGAAGAAGGGAGCCCTGGAACTATTGAGAGGTAGGGAGTCTTGGTCCACTTCGGGGTGACAAAGAAGGGAGTCACCTCTGAACTGTAACATGTCTAAGCAGCTGGGTTGGGGGGACTTGAAATCAGACTAACAGAAAGCAGGGCAGCCCCTCACTAGTGGGAACATGGGAGTAGAAGTAAAAAGAAGCTTGACAAGTCCTGTGTTCCCTAAGGCAGTGTTGGGGTCCTGTCTCTGAGAAGTTGGGAATCCACTTTCTCTGTGCTCTGAGTACCCGGGAATGGACAGTTTTCTCCTTTGGGCAAGAGCTCCGCAACCAGCTTTAACCCCAGAACATTTTTAGGGGATGTCCTCTCCCTGTCACCACGGGGGTTTGCAGAGGTGGAACTGTGACATATACGGAGCCTGTGTACAGTGGTGATAAGGGGCACATTCTTGTAGTCCCACGAGCTGGTCCACATTCTGGCAAAGCCATTTCCTATATGTAATGTTGGCCAAACTAATTAACCTCTTTCCATTTGCCTCCTTGTCTATACAACAAGGAAAATAATAGTACTCACTTCATTGTTATTGTGAAGATTAAGTGAAACAATGTCTATAAATCTTAAAACAACATCTGGCACATAGTTACTGCTCAATAAATGCTAGCTATTATATGAAATATATATTCCAGCACAATAAATTCCTACCTAATCATATACATGTGTGCACATGTGCGCGTGCACACGCACACACACACACATTCTATATTAAATGCTACAGTTTTCAAAAAGCCTTTTTCACTTCTTCCCTTTCTTCCTTCTTTTGTTTAGCAAATAATTGGTAAGGACCCACTATCTTCCAGGCACGGGGGATATGGTGATCCACAAGGTGGACCCAAACCCTGCCCTCACAGAGTTGTTGAGCAGACCATTTAAACAAAGCATTATAAACTTTATGATAAGAGGGGCATGGAATCTAAGAGGAGAATACATGAATGAATAAACTGTTCATTAATAGATAATAATAATGGATATTTCTAGTTATTTCTACATAAATATTAAGTGTTTTGATCTTGAAAATAAGTAGAAATTTCTCCAAAATCTGTGCTGGTCTCTTTTTAATGCCATTTCTGCTATGAATCATAACTACTCCAAAGCCCAGAGTGATTGTGGGTCTGCATCTAACTGTTTTAGTCATCTAAACAGATAGCTGGGTTCCAGGTAGAGCAAAAAAATCCAGATGAAGGAGATATATCGATACCCTTCCGAAGACAGAGCATAGGAAGTAATTACTATCAGCCTCAGTTCCCACCCTTCTCACTCTCCCTACTCTCTCATGCTGAGATTCACTGGCCAGGGATTGTTCTTTTTAAAAATCTGGCTCAGGCTCTATCGGAAGCTGAACATAGCAGGTGAAGCATTCAGGCCCGTGATGAATCAGAGCCAGACACAGATAGAAGCCTGTGGACTCCGGGGCTTCAAAGAGAGACATTTAGGGCAGTTCTGTGCTTGGAGCTGCTGCTTGCACTTGCTAAGAGCCAGAATCCAAAGGAGGCAGCCTCTGCACCGCTCATAAGTAAGGGAAGCGTGTGGCTAGCGTTCTATGGGAACCTGGGGCAGCTTGGATTACCCATTTCCCAGACTCGGTTTCCTTTCAGTGGGGCATCTTATATTAAAGGTAGCCTGAGGGGGTACACCTCCAGGGTAGTGCTTGGAGGATTTTTGTAGTGGACCTTGCATGACTCATTCTCCCAACACAGTATAGAAGACTTACTCCCGAGGATATTACACCTTTTAAAAAACAGTATGAAAAAGAGGGAATCTAACTTTCCCCCACATATTCCAAAAACGTAAAGCAGTTATTTGTTAAGTCTTTAAAGTGTGTGTGTGTGTGTGTGTGTGTGTGTGTGTGTGTGTTTGCACACCCGCACAGTACCCAAGGAAGCAATCCCAGCATAATGTTCATTTTCTGGCTGGAATATTTATTATGGATTCAAATCTGGATTAAAATTGATGTTTTTTTCAGGTTCAAAATCTGTTGTCTTTTTTACCTTAGCCCCCGACTTTAGTGTTAACCTTGTCTATTTGCCTATAGAGGGAATTCAGGACGAGGCTGCGAATACCTAAAACTCAGCTTTGCATGATCCAAAGCATCAATAGGCTCATGACCAGAAGCCCAAATTTCTAACACCAAGCCCACTTGTCCACTCGAAATTAAGAAATCCAAATTACTAACGACAGGGAGGAAGCCCACGCACTCACTTCACTCCAGCAGATCCTAGGACTTCCTGTCCTGTAGCAACACTGTGAAGCATTACGTGTGTGTCCTGAGTCCTCTCCTCCCTGTTACTGGCCCCATCACTCACCTCAGGTGAAGTATCTGAGCTTTCTGCTCTTTAGTTTCTTCACAAAAAATAATGACGACGATAATAATAATATCCATCCCTCATGGTTGCTGTGAAGGTGAGATGAGATTTTAAATATATATGTGAAATAGGTGTTCTAACACTTAGGATTTTTAAAAGTGCTTTTAGAAACATTATCCTAATTGATACTTCCGTGAAATATCTGCCTTTGTAAAGTCACGTATCACAGAATTGTGAATGTGATGTTTGTGTTTCGCTGTTCTCTGGGTCGCGTATCTAAAAGAACAAGACAATTCTCCTAAGGCCCGGTTCCAAAAGCACAGGTGAATGTGGAGTTCCTGCTTTCACTAGAGAAGTGCTTTTGCAAAACTTTGGCATTTGGCCACAGCCCTTCTGTGGCCAGCCACAAACACAGTCGAGTAATTTTTTTTTTTTTTTTTTTGGCTGCAGTGCCCACAAAATCTCCAGTGAATTCTTCTATGTGAAAAGTCTTGAAAGCACACAATAACTATGTAATAATTGATACCAGATAGTATTTGGAAGCATTCAGAGGAGCTTATTGGGTATTTTAATAGCCCAGATCTCTGCCCCATTCAGCTGGTTTTGGAAATCTGCAGAGGGGATGCCTCTGTGGGTCTGCCTAGAGTAGATGGGGAGGGGAGGGGGGTCCAGGCTCTCTGCACCTGGTACAATGTGAACTCCAGGGCTGCTGCCTAGTCCCATTGGCTGTGGCCAGACCTGAGGTAGGGCCAACTGGTGATGGACTGCAAGGCCTCCACAAACCCTTTCCTATTTAAAAATTGTACAAGAAAATACATCAGCGAAAAGCCACATAAATGTCTCCAGAAAGAAACTTCATTAACAATTTTCCGTTTTTCTCACTTCTGTGGGCTGTGGATATTCTTTCATTCATTCATTCATTTAGCAAATATTTATTCAGAGCTTACACTTCTAAGTTCTGCAATACAGTAGCAGATAAAACAGAAAAAATAATCCCTTCCCTCATGGAGTTTTATTCTAGTGAGGGAGGAGACTGACAGACTTTTTTTTTTAAGAAAATTATGAAGTATATTAAAGCTGGGGTGAGGGATAGGGAGTGCAGAAAGAGATGTGATTTGCAATTTTCAACAGAAAGATCGGGAAAGACCTCAGCCAGAAAACAGCATGTGAGCAAAGATGTGAAGAGAATGAATTCAAAAACCATAGGCCTCTAGCGAAAAGCATTCCAGATTGTGGGAACAGTAAGTGCAAATTCCCCGAGGTGAGATCATGTCTGCGAATTCAGGAAACAGCCAGGAGACCAGAAGGTGCAAAACAATCCTAGGGAAGAGTAATAGGAGACAAAGTAGAGAAGGACAGGGGGCCAGATCATGAAGGAGGTACAGGCCATTGGGAGGACTTGGGCGTTTCCTGGGATGGAGACACCTGCCTCCACAGGGGTCTGAGCAGAGAAGTCACACGATCAGGCTGCTTTTTAAAAGGATCACCCTACCTGATGTACTTTATGGCACTGAGAGGAATGGTAGTCAATTCCCTCGTTCTTTTAAACCTACTTTCCTCTCATTCATTTACATAATAAGTATTTAACTTAGCACAAGCTGTGGGCTAGGCACTGGGGAAGACCGATGAGTGGAAAAAAAAAAAGCAATAATGAACAATTTGATGAAGCACATACTAACGAAGGCAGCTACCCAGGTGTTGGGGAGGAGGAAGCCAAGATGAAAGCGAGGCACGGGAGGTTTATGTAACTTGGTCACAAGCCACAGCTTGGCTGTGGTGGTGCCAGGCCTGAAAACCTTGTGCTCCTGACCATTCAGCCAACCTGCCCAGAGCACTGGGGCTGAGACAGGAGGCCGGGGACATGACCAGGAGTTTGGCTCCATCAGATTCACTTATTAAATATGGTTGAGAGCATACTCCACACCAGGCCCCAGATGCCAGGGCCACAGAGTGAGTAACAGAACACGGCTCCTGTCCCGAAGACGGGTGCAGTCTGGAGGGCCCCATATCAAGGCTTAATAAATACCAACATAAAAGTAACCATGGAGGTCTAGCTATGCAGCCAGCCATAGGACACATCTTACAGAAGCCACAGTCATGTTCCTGCCAAAACAGAAGGCAGGAGCAGTGGTGGGCTCAGCAGGAAATGTCGAACCCTGGGTTGCCCCAGGATTCAAAGAAGCTCCGCAGCACATCACACCAGAGTAGGGTAAGAGCCCCCACGTTACTGGCAGGAGGAGAGCTTTTCAATAAGAACAAGGCACCCTAGCAACATAATACCATTTTGTTATTCAGGGTCTGACAGCAAAGAATACACAGAGGAGGCAGGGAAAGCTTTGGTGTTGTATGATGAGGCAAAAGGTCCCAGAGGTTTAGTATACATTCACTTAAAACAAAAAAACATTGCTTGTAATTTTGTAACCTCCTTAGGGTGTTTCAAATGGTTTGTGAAGATCAATGTTCTACATGTTCAAAGAGTTTAGGGAGTTTTCAAATCCATTCAGACTGGCCTGTCATAAAGAACAAAGGAACATGGAATTTCTTGCAGGGATCTGAATCCACACAACAGAGCCTGGAGATGTTCAATCAACAGAGATGGCCTTTGAACTTTTCTCAATCCAAAAGGGGGAAACGAATATGTACTGCTCAGTAGGCGTCTATCTACTTGCCACTTTTATCTTCTGTCAATAAAATTGGTTTTGTAATTTTTACTTATGTAGCCACCCAGGGGCCATTCTTATAAAATAGTGGTTAAAAGCTTGGGCTCAGACGGGCCTGAGTTCAAATTCAAGTTAGACTACTTATAAGCTGTGTGACCTGAGGCAAGTGAGTTGAGCTCTCCAAGTCTCAAGTGTCTTATCTACAGGATGAAAATAAGAACAGCACCTCCTTCGTAATGTTGCAGTGAGCATTAAATGAGAATGTGATTTGTACAAATCAGATATATGGTAAACACGGAATAAATGTACACTATGTTTCTTTTTTGTTTTGCCATTAGCTCGTGTATTTTCATCTTTATTATTCCTCTTCTAAGAGGAACTACTAAAATGAAAGATGAGTGGAGATCCTACCTCGTTTGGATTGCATTGTTTGGCCCAAAGGTGGAAGACAGCTTAGAGAAGCATCACATATACAGTTTATCTATTTATCTATTGCTCCAACAGAGAGGTTGATAAACTATGCCCCACGGGCCAAATCAAACTCTTTGCCTGTTTTTGTAAAGTTTTTGTGAACACAGCCACACTCATTTGTTTACATATTGTCTATATCTGCTTTTGTGCTATAATAGCAGAGTGGAATAGTCACAATAGAGACCCTATGATCTGAAAATTCTAAAATATTTACTATCTGCCCCTTTACAGGAAGCATTTTCTGACCCCTGTTCTAGGAACTTAAAAAAATCCAATTTTTTTCAAGTCACGTAGCTCTAAAACTGCATACATTGGAAACTTATCTCCCCAGTGGAAAAATAATACGGCTGCCTTCAAGAAGTCAACACATTTACTTCACCTGGTCAATCCCAGGGGACACAAAGATTCATACAGCAGCATCCACAGTCCACTTTTTGATCAGATGAATATGCACTATGAGGCAAGTTCTGCTGATGGCTAGAGCAAATGCCTCGGGCAGCACTGAGGCCACTGTGCTTTCCTGCTTCCTTTCCATATGGCCATTACCTCTATCCCAGAAGCCAGGTTTGAAGAGAAACTCTCCATGGTGTTCCATTTCACTTTCATATCCATAAGACTGTAGTGAAAACCACTGAATGGATGAGGATACCCTAACAAAGAACCATTCTCAGATTTCTCTGGCAGTGATCTGGAGGGTGGAATAGGCTGGACAGGAAACAGGAGTAAGGAGCCTTCTGCAGAGGTCACTGTTCCAATGCATGTAATAGGGGAATGCAGCTCATTCTTGGGCAGTGGCTAAAGAAATGGCAGGAAGCTGATAAAGATAAGCACGAGTATAGTTGCAGGGGAGGACTCGCCATTCATTCATTTAGTAGATATTTATTGGATACCTAGTTCATGACAACAAGTTGAAGGCACTGGGGATTGAGACACAGTAGTACCTGAAACTAACAATCCCTGTTGTCATGAAACTTACATTCTAGTCAGAAGAGGCAGGACATCTTAATTTGGGTTCCTCCAAAAAACAGACCATGAGACAAGGATTTGAGTGAAAATTTTTTTTTTTCTGGAACTTGATCTCAAGCACAGTGAAGGAAAGAGAAGGAAAAATAAATAAATAAAGGAGTATGTTAATGGGTAAGTCACTGCTGTGAGCAACTAAGGCTTAATTTCATGTTGTATCCTCTGAGGGTATAGGCCATGTCTCAGAATTTCCCCAACAAAGAGCAAGGATGATGGAGTATTTATCCACCAACTCTTGTTCCTCCCTGGTGGAGGCTTATGTAGGTGGGTGGGAAGAGAATGAGCCATCCACCCCCACCTTTTTTTTTTTTTGACTTTATTTATTTGACAGAGAGAGACACAGTGAGAGAGGGAACATGGGCAGGGAGAGTGGGAGAGGGAGAAGCAGGCCTCCCGCCGAGCAGGGAGCCCGATGCGGGGCTCGATCGCAGGACCCTGGGACCATGACCTGAACCGAAGGCAGACGCTTAACGACTGAGCCACCCAGGCATCCCTATCCACCCCCACCTTTAAGGACAGACACAGGAAACATGAGCAGGTATAGAAAGTTCTAAAGGCCACTTCCCAAGTAGATGGAGGCAGAGTAACACATCTGGCTATACAGGTGACAAACAGTGAACAAATACCCAAGAAAATGAGATGGTGGTGAGGCAGTTAGAGCAGGTTGATAGGATAAAGAGTGCCTGGAAGGCTAGTTTAGATGGCCTGGTTAGAATGATGAAAACAAGGAAGGGCCTGGGGAACAGCTTTCCACAGGGCGAAGAAGCAAGTGCCGAGCTCATCAGACAGGAAAACGCAGAGAAATCAGAGGCCTCTGTTGTAGACACAGGATAGGAGGCAGGCAGGAGTGTTATGCCATGAAGTCCCCCGTAGGTAGAGACCAAACCACGAAGCCTTCATCAGCCAGAAATGGGCATTAGAATGTTGTTCTGCGTGTGTTGGGCAGTCCCTGAGGGATTTTGAGCAGGAACATGACATGATTTGATTAACATTTTTAAAAGTTCATCCTGGTTACTCCTCTTCCCTTCGCCTTTCTTCCAAAAGCCGTTAGATGGGGCTGAGCAAGGTTGACGTCTCCACGGGAGGTGGAACAGGATGTCGGAATCCAATACAGAGAATGTCCATACAGATGGTGAGAGTGGTGGGAGGCAGCTGCCTGGCCTGAGGTGTCAGAGCTAGAGCGGGAGGAGGGAAGGTTTTCCACGAGGGTTTGAGGCTACCCAGCCAAGATACTAGAGCCTGGGGATTATAAAAAAGGCATCCATATGGGAGAGAAACCTGGTATGGGAGGTTGGAGTCCAAGCCTGGGAAGGGGGACATCCGTGAGAGAGGTCAGTGAAGCAGTGACCCCACGTGAGGTGTCAGATCCCATGCACAGTGAGAAGGATGTTCATGCAAGGAGGTGGTGGCCACAGTGGTTCCGTGCAGATTGAGAAGGGTTACAGGAAGTCGGTTGGAAGGTGCCTGGTGTGGGGAAGTCAGAGCATGAGGGTGATGAAGAGGGCATAAGTAGCAGGCAGCCCTGTGATAGTGATTGGAACACACACAGGGTGAGGAGGGCATCACATGGGGCACAGCTGGAGCTGAGTGCTGGAGCCCAAGGTAGGTGAGGAGGCAGTGGCTTGGGGCAGACAGGTGGGAAATAGCCCAGAATGGGACTCAGAACGCAAGAGGGGAAGGGAAGCAGTAGCATGGAAGCAAAAGTGGAGCTCATGTGGGGTAAAGGAAGATGTCTAGATATGTGTTGCAGGATGGGGGTGTGGCAGCACCCAGAGATTTGTACATTTAGGAGCAATGATCAAACAAGTAAACATATTAAGGATAATGGGGACCAGGTTTCTCACTGTCAGAGAAGGGCATTATAAACTTGGAAAGGGGGGCACTTGGGTGGCTCAGTCGTTCGGCGTCTGCCTTCAGTTCAGGTCATGATCCCGGGGTCCTGGGATCAAGCCCCACATCCGCCTCCCTGCTCAGTGGGGAGTCTGCTTCTCCCTCTACTGCTCCCCCTGCTGGTGTTCCCTTTCTCGCTGTGTCTCTCTCTCTGTCAAATAAATAAATAAAATCTTGAAAGAAGGAAAGAAGGAAGGAAGGAAGGAAGGAAGGAAGGAAGGGAAAGGAAGAAGGGAGAAAACTAGAATGGACACTGTGGTGTTAGATTCCATTAGAGATAAAACTATGAATTTATGATTTGAGGGTGGTGGGAGAGGTCTAAATGTACTGACCCATGGATGTATATACATACATGTTCTTCACCTCTACCTGCTCAGTGAGAGGGTCTGGGAGCAGCAACACTTCAACAAGGAACATACCAAGCACCTAGATCTTGATTTCTAAATACTATTCTCCACAAAAAGGAAACAGGGTACTTCGGAGAAATGGCAGATTTCAAGGCTGAGACAAGGAATGCACAAAGTAAGCCTGGAACGTCTGGTGCCAGAAGGTAAAGATACTCAAAGATGAGTCTATATCAAAGGGACAGCTTAAAGGGGCTCCTGCTTGCCAAATATGAGATAATTTAAGCATCAAAATAATGACAGTAACATTATAATCCATTGAATAAAATAGTAACTTCAATCCATACGGATATAAATAAATGAAGATATTGAAATTTGGTTGAGATATGGAATATTTATATAGTCTCAAAATAACTCCCCACAAAATACTTATTAATTATAAAAGGAGTCATTTCGTAGTAGAGGGTCCTCTCAGACACCACCTTAATCAAGTAATGAAAATTAAGAACACAATAATGGGACAATTGACAGTGTGATGGGATACAATGAAGAGACACAGCATCACTTGTTTCTCGCCAAGAATATGTAATTTTAATTTAATCATTAGTAAGCCTCAGATAAAACCAAATTCAAGGATATTCTGCAAAATAACTGGCTTGTTGTTCAAAAATGTTCAGGGTCATGAAACTCAAGTAAAGACTGAGAAACTGTCTCCAATTGAAGGAAATTAAAGAAACAGAACAACTAAATGCAGTGTGTGATTTGAATCTGATCCTTTAGCTGGAAAGAACATTATTGAGATAATGGGCAAAACCTGAATGGCATCTGAGAGTAGATGAAATCAAACAATTATATTAGGCTATACAGGAGAGTGTCTTTATTTTAGAAATATACTAAGATATTTGGGAAATGATAGGCATCGGATTGGCAACTTACTCTCAAATGGTTCAGGATTTAAAAAAAAATGTACCATTGTTGCAATCTTCCTCCACTTTGAGATTGTTTCAAAATGAAAAGTTAAAATTTTATATCTTCACTTTGGCCATTTGATTTCCTAGATCTTTGCACATGCCCCAGTCTGTCCCTATCCCCAAAGTCCCCTCCCCTCAAGAACCCTTGCTTGTCCTTCATTTCCTCTGTGAAGGGAGGGTACCCTGTATAGGATGCACTGTGTCCCCATGCGCTGACGTTTACCTGTACATGTCTACATTTCTATTTACCCCAAAGGGTAGAGTCCATGTCCATCACACTCACATCTGTTTTCTTAACACTTAGCACAGCACTTGGCCTTGTGCTTGATAATCAGTCACAGAGACGAGAGAGACAAAGTTATAGGTATAAATTTGGAATCTTTTCTAGAGTTAACTGAGTTAAGAAAAGCAGGTTATTTGTATGCTGCCTGGCCCGTGTCTGAATTACAGTTGTGTGATCCTGGACTAGACTTGGACTCCTTTCCCACCAGTGTAAAACAGGTTGTTAAATGGAGCAAATGTAGTAAGATTTGTAAGGCATCCAGCACAGTCCTTGACACTTAGCACGTAGGCAACAAATTTTTGTTTCCCTTTTCTCCTTAAAAATAGGAATAAAAATGATCAAAGAAGACTAGAAGTTTAGGATTTCAGGTTATCTCTTAACTTTACTTTAGCTTTGATAATATGAACTTGGATAAGTCATTTCACTTCGCAAGGCTTCGCCTTCTTGGTAAAATGGGAGGCGGAAAAATGGAGGAGTAAGAGGTGAGATTTACGACCATCATGCCCCCAAGATCTCCTAGTTCTAAAATTTCATGTACTTTCCCTCTTTTTGGACGATAGTAAGTACAGAAGGTGAAGGATAGGTGAGTTTTTACTGTATTTAAAGGGTAGTTCTTAGTTTTGTAGTCAAGGCATGCCAAGTGCCCCTCCTGCTGGATTGCACAATTCCTCATTTATACCTGTTGAAAGTATAGGTAGATTGAGAGGCGGTGGTACTGTTAGGTTACTGTTGAGCACATTAAAAATTTATAAGCCATCAAGGACCTAGCACACAGTTTCAATTCTTGCTGCATTTTCCCTTATTCATAATTCTTTTCCTAATTGCTTTTTCCCTTAAAAATGGGGGAGCTGAGACCTTGGATATTTGCCTAATGGCTCGAACAGAGCCATGACCCATTGCCAAGTCTTTCAGGCCTTTTATAGCCTGGGGACATTTGCCATTGAAAGAAAGCTGATGGGTTTGATTTTCCTGAAAGAGATATTTTGCACTGACCTCTGGCCCCATTAAATACTTTGGCCATTGCCCATTCACTGTAATGGGAGCAATAAATTTGTTTTAATTTAGGACGTTATCAAGTAGGGAATATTGACAAAGACAAAATAATGTTCTGAAAACAGCCAGGATGAAATCATGAATAAATAAGTATGTTGAACTTCGCTGATAAATTAACGAATGCTTATTCATAAGAATCTGACTGGACTATTTCAAAGTTAGGCCAAAGGTGATCCCATTTCTAATAGAAATGCCGTCTTTCTCTCTCGGCCAGAGAAAAGGTGGGCTACATAGACATTGCAAAGCATAGAAAGGCATTTATCCTTTGTGACAGATCTGTTTTAAATAGATCTATTTGTTTTCAGCTAAATGCCAAAAGGAACAGCCAGATGACTCTAGTAGCCTTTTCCATGGCAAAGCATTTATTTTCCTTGTGTAAACACCTTTATTCGGGATCGCAGCAGGTTGTTTCTCTACCTTTTCTTTCTATTAGTCCCTTAGATTAGTGTCAAAGAACTGAAATTCTGGTTAGATGTTACCTGTATGTGTTTCATTTTGAGTGAAAGAAATGACTTAACTCGGGTACATTCCTCTTGAGGAAGGGGATAAAGGTGCATACGCCATTGATCCCCTCACTAATATTCTTTCATAAGTAACATCATTAAAACAGATGGGGAAAAAAAATCCTAACAAACCACAAAGCATATTTGCAAAGCTGTGAGGCCTTGGATGGTGTTGCCTTTGCAAAGTCCAAATGACTAAATCTTCTAGGTTACCGTAGCCTGAGGGCGTCTTTAGCTGCGTAAAAACTAATTGGACCAAATTGAATGGAAGAAAATTGTGCCTGAAGTCTTTAGTCACACTAGTAACCTGATGGTTTCCTGTTTGACATAGCCAGGGCAGTGTTTAGGAAGATGAATCCATGCTTGCAGCTTAGAAAACTTTGCACAAAATCAGGAATTGTGGGGAGACATAAGCATCTCCTTTGGAAAGTTTAGCATGTGTGTCTCAAGTTTTGGCACAGGGACAGGTAAGCCATTGTTGGATAGGGGAAAGTAAAAATACTTTAAAAGGTCCAACTAAGCAAGACATGAGAAAGCTTATGCTGGTTTCTCTATGATGATGAAAGGTATTTCTCTATGAGGAATGTAGTGTTTGTCTTTATGTGCAAAGAGTCCAAAACTCTGTAACTCATGATGAATTCGGGGAGCTCCCCAAATGGTAACAGACCAACAGTTTGACATGTACTGCTATTAAGTGTAGTATGCTTTACCAGAAAGAACATGGGCCGGAAGTAGGAAAACCTTTAGTTCAAGTTCTGGCTCTGCCTCTTGCTAGCTCTGTGAGTTACTGCAGGTTGTTCGAACTTTTGAGCCTGATATAGGATGGAGGTAAAGTTAATGCCTTACCAGATACCTCATGGGGATTTTATAAAAATGCTCTAAGCTAATCAGTATAAAAGTATGTGCCAACTACAAAGCCCTCTACAAATCTAAGAAATCATTATTATATCATTATGGTAGAACGTAATGTCCTGTGTCTCTTTGTTCTTATTTAGTTGTTTTAATTTCATTCTTGCTTTCAAGCCATGTAGACTCTATTCATTTGCTATAATTCACCAAATCAAAGTTCCCGGCTATGCAAAAACCACACTTGGAAGAATGTGATAAAGATGGTTTCTTTTGGACTGGTTACCCACCTGATGTCTTCTTTGGAATATAATTCAGTCAGAAGCAATCATGGCACTAGCAGATATTCTGAGAATTCATGAAATCCCACAGCCAAAGCCATGATTCATTGCTCCAATACCAAAAGCATTTGGCAGACTGTAGTTTGGAAGCCACAATCCTGGCTGCTTTTGAGGCTCTGAATGGGGCCATTTGAACTTGCTGTGGCCCTGCCTGCTCCCACGGTTCTGGAGAGAAGGCACCCAAGCCCCCCAGACTCTCTTTAGACAGTCTTTTTCATACTTCCTCACGGGCCCCGCTTAACAATATACCTTTCTGGATTAAGACATGACAGAATGATCTGGAGTTTTTCTCCACCTCTCAGGCACTGCAACATGAATATTCTACAGATTTATCTTCTATAAAAACATTTGTGAAGCAGCTCAGGAGTTTTTAGCTCCAGCCCTTATACAACCTGTCACTCAAGTCCTTAATGATGGGTTTATGTGAAAGTGATTTCTCCACACTTTTCCTTTGCTTCATCTTAGATGGCAGTGTGGTTCTTCCTTTGAAATAGACCACAGAAAGAGCTGGTTCCCTTAGGCAAATATCAGGGTTCAGTGACTATTCGAAATGAAATGTCTATAGACAAAACGCTGCAAACACCACCTCAAGTAGTAGCAGTCAGAAATGGGTAGCTAGGTATGCTGTAGCATGTGTGTGGAAGTCGGCCGTTCGGTCCTGGCCAAATGGCAGACACTTCAGATAAGGAAGATAAAAATCTTCTGCCTAAGCGGGAAATGTAATCTCACTCTGCCTTTCCAACATACGAAAACCAGTTTCACAAAGTCTGCATGGTTCGTGAATACCTTCCAAAGAATCATGGAACGTAAGAAATGGAGGGACCTGGAATGTCACATCATTTGGATCCCTCTGTAGCCCCCACAGCCGTGAGGTACCCCAGCCATACCTCGAAAACTTCCAGGGGTGGGACACTATCCGCTTCTAGAACAACTCAATCTATTTTGGGACAATTCTAACTTCAGGAAATATATTTTCTTTTAACTATTCCCAGTGTCTAAGGCTCAGTTTTTACCCTGAAGATGGAGAATGTCACCTACCTGAAGTCTGTATCAATTCTTCACTTATTTAACCAGTGACAATTCAATCTAACCACTTGTCATTTGGCACAGATCTCCCCTTCTTACCTCCAAACAATCAGGAGAAACTGTTCAGCATCTGTGGGAATCCAGATGTATGTTCTTGCCTATGGATTCCCCTTTAAATTTATCCTCAACAAAAAGAGATAAAGCAAATCTAACATGATGGTTTTGTTTGTTTGTTTGTTTGTTTGTTTGTTTGTTTGTCTTACTGAGCCCATGGTAACTTCTAGTAATCAGTGCTTTTTTTTTTCAAGTGTACAGAAAAACTCTGTTTTAATATTCTTTTCTGGAGTTTTGCCTAGAATGTACATTAATCCACTAGTTTATAGACTCTGCCTTCCTCCTGCTCTGAAGAATTGAAGCTGTATTTGGATATATTCTGTCATCTAGCACTTTCCTCGCTTTTCATAGCTCTTCTGCAATCTTACATACATATTGATTGACTTTTCTTTGGATAATACTTTTTGCTTAATGTATTGGTCATGAACATTGTTATCTCTGCATTCCTTTCAGCCAACATAGCCTCCTAGTTTAGAATGTTCTTGTCTTTGCTCAGGGTGTGTAAGTCCATTCACACACGTGACTGACTATAAACATGCTAGCTTGTGCCGACAAACCATGGTCTGACTGGCACACACACAGAGAAGTACAGATTACAAATGTTGGGTTTGAGTATGAACTAGCCTAATTAGTTAACAATCTACTAGGTAGTCTATACACATAAAACTTGGATTGAAAAGCAGGAAATGTTCTTTGAATTTTAGTTCTGCTCTTCATTTTGGATAAATTATCCATTCCCTGGTGTGCCTTTGTAAGAGACAATGGCTGATGATTGTGTTTATCTTTACATATACATCACAGAGCTAATTTGAACTATTTAGCCTAAAATGACTGCAACCTTTTTTAGTACTTAAATAAGAAATATTGATATAATGGGGTTGTGTGCAAAAACTAACATAAAGATTCTGTTATTCCCTTTAAAGGAGAAACCATCACTACATTCCCATTAAACATATACATGAAATTACCCATATAATATTCTATGTCATTCATATATATGCCTACATATGATATATAGCATCCTTTTAGCATAAAGAAGTCTACCTAGTTGACTAGTAATATTGAAACACTGCAAAACTGAGTCTTTTTCTTACCTGCCATTAGTTCACACTTACTTTCATTGAATTCATGGGGCAGCAGCATCACTGGACATGCTGATTTTCACTGACCACAACTTCAGCAAACACAGGTCCTACTGGTGTGTCCCTTAAACTCTGGGCTTCTGTGAAACTCCTGCTGAAGTCTGGACGCACATGGGTTGAGGACAACTGGTTCCATTGATCAGGGTCTGGTTTCACCTGCTTTGTTTGCCCTGGGCGTGCCTGGCTTCCATCTGTCTGTCATCCTAGAACAGTGTCCAGAGCCAGCCCATGTGGTATCTCTTGGGCAGGAAGGTTAAGTCCCCTGGCATGAATTGCATTCAGCAACTGAATAAATAAGACAGCTTGGGGATGAGCTTTTATTCCTAGGAAACCAGATAGCCTTTTTGGTGATAAAATATTTATTCCCTATTATCTTGTTGTTGCCAAGACTACAATGGACAGTACATTTCTTAAAAGGAGCTAGACTGCTAAAGAGGCTTTAGTAGGTAAATTTTAGGGTATCAGCAGGTCCATTTTATTTTGAAAAATAACTCGTATGACATTCGATTGCCCAGAATTGAGTGTGGTTTACCACTTAATGTTGATTGAGATAATACCATGTCCCACTTTAAGTCAATACTTTCTCTTCTTTTTAATCATTGCTTTCCTCTAAGAAAGAACTTCACTTTATCCTTTAAGAAAGTGAGGCCAAACATGTCGTTATTTTAAGGCAATTTAAGTAAATTAAGCAGTGTGAATTTATATTAGAGTTTAGAAAAATCTAACTTCTTCAAATGAACATTTTGTAATGACTTTATTTACACACTTTAATTATTTTAGCTATTTACAAAGTACCAACTAAGCCCCATGGGAGATCCAAAGATGTCAGACAGGATCTTGGACCTCCAGGAATATTCCGTTTCATGGGGTTCACGAGCATACAAATACAGATGGCGCTACACCAAGGCAGACTCTGATAAGCACTATGGTAGAAGTATGTGTACTAGAGGGGCATGAAATCTTGGGTGGGGTTTCCAAGAAGACTCTGAGGAAATGTTGCCTTCGAGTTGGGCCTTGACAGATAATAAAAGGTAACATTTGAGTGCTTTCTAAATGCTAGCATTCAGGGTGCCTGGGTGGTTCAGTTGGTTAAGCGACTGCCTTTGGCTCAGGTCATGATCCCAGAGTCTGGGAATGAAGTCCCACATCAGGCTCCCAGCTCCATGGGGAGTCTGCTTCTCCCTCTGACCTTCTCCCATCTCTCTCTCTCTCTCTCTCAAATAAATAAATAAAATCTTTAAATAAATAAATGCTAGCATTCAAAGTATTTTAAACTTACTAATTCTTTGGTTCTAGTGATTAACCTTATAAGCCAAGTTTTGTTATAATTCCCATCTTATGATTGCATAAACTGACACGAACACAAGAGAGACCACAGATAGATAATTCACTGACAAATGTGATTCACTATTAGGGTGAAGGTTTCCATGGCTTCAGGTTTTGAGTCTGAAGAGGTAAAAAGGAAGCAACCCCATTAACCAGTATGGTAAAAGAGTAGAATTTGGAGGAATAGAAGGACTAATTATGGCCGGGAACCAGGAGGAAATTCCCATTTGAATAGTGGATAAGCACGCAGGCTTTGGAATCTGAAAGCCTTGGGTTTGAACCTTAGATGAGCCAATTACCAAACCTGTGTGACAAGTTACTTAATTGCTCCAGTCTCAGTTTTCTTACCTGTAAAATGACGGAAATGATTTGGTAATGTTGAGGGTTGAGATGAGAGAGGTAAATGCTTACTACGTAGGGATCATGCAATAAATATTATCATCACTATCTCTTATAATTACCATTATAACAACAGCAAGGTAATAACAATATCACTTGGCATGTGGTTTCTTGATATTGATTATTACTAAGATAATAATGCTCTGGTGATTAGTTCCATTTAAGTAAGGCTTACATGATATTAACTCAGGTTTTAGATTCAACACTCCTTTTTATTAAATTTAATCATCAAAACAAACTAGAAATTATTTTTGTATTTATCCCATTTTACAGATAAATAAACTGAGGCTGAGAACGTGTGGCATGCACTTTGTAGCCTCCCTGGAAAAGCCAGGACTCACACCCAGATGTGAATTACTCCAAATAATTCTTAACTCTCTCCCAACTAATCACTTGTAGCATTAAAAACACCTTGGTATCACTTTGTCAGTTTTCTGGGATCTATGCTGAGTGGATAAATTGTGTTTTATAAAAATGTTATTAGCAAACCACCACTGTGGTTTTCACAGTGTGAAATCATGTGTCTCTTGGAATTTTCTAGTGCTGGACAGTGTTCTTCTCAAGGCCTGTCTCTGGAGGAGATGAAGAGAGCTCTCCGGTTCTCACCCATTGACAAATATGGTAAGTATATAGCTTATTCAGATTGAGTAAGGGACCTGCCCCTATGAAAGTGATATTTACCTGATAACAAGGGAGGGAGAAAAGATTCTGTTTTATATAATAACGATAAATGATGGATACTTTACAAATACTATATTGAAAAAGTATGAACTTTGATCTCGTAAGTCTTATATAACTCTGCATTTACCTTTGAGTTGAGTGATGTGTGTGCATAAATGTGTATTTGTACATGTATATCAGTGTGTGTCCACGTGGAAGAAGATAAAACTGTCCTCATGAGAACGGTCGCATGTGTCTTATGATATTCCAAACACCTTGTTGCCACCTCACTGAGTTCACCGCCTCTAAGCCCACGTCGCAGGTATGTCGGGAGGAGACAAACAAGAGAGGAGTCTTCGCAATGACATCATATGCTAGGAGCTCTTCCCCTTTAGAAAGTACCCAAGGGTAAAACGTAAACCCAGCCATTCCCTCAAAATATAGAGAGAATGTGAAGGTATCATTGATGGTATCCATTTTGCACAGGACTACTTTAGAAGGAATTAATAAAGCTCTTTGAAATAGTTAACACAGCTCTCTGCAGGCCCCTGGAAGCCAGAGAATGGGTAATAACCCTTATCACCAGCTGCCATATTAATGTGCAAGGCCTGTATGTCCTTTTCCCAACCTCTAAGCCTGAGAGGCTCTATATTTAATTGGGATTTTAGCACAATGGGCTCATTTATTCATGGAAACTTTCCTTGACAATATGGAGGACTGAAAAAGATGTATGTCAGTTAAAGAGATCAGATTTATTACAAGAACTGGGTTTGAGGAAGAATAAATTGGTTAATGTGTTCCCGGTTCTCTGATTTAGATGGCCATAGACCCAGGAAGCCCTCAGCTTCGGGACCCTCACCAACGCACCTCCTTTGCCAAGTATTATTACCTAGGGTATAAGAAAGCCTTTAAGAAATGAAGAAAAAAAAGTTGTTCTGGAGAGATGCAGACAAACTACTTGGGAACATTAAAGAAAGGAAACTTTGTGCTCCGACTCCCAGGACGTGTCTAGAATGCAGCCGAGTGCTTTTTATCATCAGCTTTACAACATAATTGGCCAGTCTGGTAACAGGGGAAAATGTGCTCTAACTGTCACATCATCACATTTTTTATAGAGATAATATCGTTTTTTCAAACCTTTACAGATGCGACCACACAACCACAAAATATAGGGCACCCTTTGAAATGTGTGCTTTGACCAGAAGTCTTCCCTTTCATGGTGGAGGAAGCATTTCAAGACAAAGCATTTCATTAACGATCTGTTTCTTAAAGGAGTAAGACTCTTGAGCAGAATTCCACAAGATGGAGAAGACCGAAGTGAGGCAGAAATGCAGAAGTTGGGTTTTCCCCCGCATGTGTGCACTAGGGGTGAAAGAAAACATTGGGGTGTTTGGATAGAGCGAGAGCCCCAAAATCAAAATCAAAAGAGAGAGATTTACTGTCTGCCCCTAGGAACATGGCACGGTACGAGAAAGAACCTTTAAATGCCCTCCATTTTCATCCCATAAGCTCATTGTGGTAAAACAGCTACGATAGGAACTGTTTCTTCCTCTCTGACCCCAAAGAGCAGGGCTAGAGAATGAAGATAAGATTACACATATAGCAATTCTCTCTAGACTTGAGGCCTTTCACCCTCAAGTAACAAAATGTGTGGACATGGTTCAGTCTTTTCCTAAAGCCTCTGGTGAAATTTCATTTGGGTCCCTCTTCAGTGGAGCGGCCACCCAAGTACCTGTCATTCAACTCTGGCAATAATGCATCAGTAAAATATGTCAGCATCCACACCTCGCTGACTCTGCCGCCCAACCCCACAGGAGAGCCACCCACACTGAGGGCCGAGCACTCCCAATTAGATTTCCCCTGGGAGGGGAAAGGGGCATGGTGAAGCCTCACAGGCTGGTAAAATCACATGTGGTACAGGAGAAGGTTGATGATAAAAGAATCACGAGCTTATTAAACGTCTATCTGTGTCTGGAATGAGGTGCAATTTCAGGCTGGACAAGAGGAAATATTTTGCTTTAGGATGTAGATTTTATGGAAGTCCACCCAAAATTAGGATTCAGGGATGTGTATCCTGATCCCGCCTCCTTTCATCTCAGCTCCCCCCCACACAGACCCTCGTCCTCTCTGACCCGGGCCAGCATCCCCACCCCCCCGCCCGCTGGGAGGAAGAAAGTCAGCTGCAGCCAGCATCTCCATTCAGGAGAGTGTGTGTGCTGCCTAACAGACTTAGACAGAGACCCTTCTTATGAAAATAAATAAACCTATCCAACTGCATATTGCCTTGATGAAAATGTAGATGGCTGAGTTGGTTCTGAAAACTCAGCTATCAAAGGGGAGCAGAAGCAGCAATAGCTGTTGACAAATGTGCCCATTTTCACAGACGCGATGCACAAATGGCTTCCTTACTTGCAATGGAAAAGGAACCGCTTCCCTGCACATGTCCTGTGCTCTCTAGGGCAGCGGCCTGATCCTGAGCCGCTAGTTGCCTGTTCTCTGGACACAGCAGGAGCTAGCGCTTCAATGAGCATCAAATACCACTGGTATTTAGACCTAAGCTTTGATGTCCACTTAAAAACCGGGCACTCAGGGAGGAAAAACAAAACAAAACCTAACCAGAGGCAACCTGCTGTAGAGAGCAGCTCTTTCCTTTTGCTCTGTGCTTAGCTCCACCTTCTTTTTATCACCTCCATTTGCTTAACACTCGCAGTGTCACACACTATACGGATGGTCTCAGCTCTGTTACCAACCTTATGAATTAATGTCCTATTTACAGATGAAGACACTGAGGCCTAAAAAGGTTAAGTGGACAAAAATCACAGAACCAGTGAGTCGTGGAGCCAGGATTTAAAGCCAGACTTGCCTGACACAAAGGCTTCTAAACATTGCAATACACCACCTTCTTGAACTGACCCCCTTCTGGACTCCAGACGTGGCCAGCTTGGGTCCCAATCACACACCCCTCAATTTGTGTTCCCCTGGTCTCAGCTCTCTGTTTGCATTTTAAATTTTGCTTTTGTTTTACAACTGCTTGCCAGCCACTTCTGCCCAGCCCTGTGCCCAGGAGCTGGGAGAAGCTGCCTGGCAGCTGTGTGGTGCACTGGGTGAGACTGGTTAAGAACAAGAGGCAAGATGGACTGCAAGCTGGGAAGTAACAGCTGAACTTCTCTTCCATTGCAGGCTACGTGTCTGATCCCATGAGCCCGATGCATTTTCATTCTTGCCCAAATAGTGGCAGCTTTGAGGACAGCGGCTGACAGCATTCCCAGATACCTAAGGAGAGTTTTCGCCCAAACTGACAGCAACAGTTCCAACTGTGGCGGGCTTGCTTCCAATTATAATATTTTACCCTCGAAGGTCTCCTTCAGTTGGCTTGTTTATTCTGGTCCTATTTAATTTCTTACCACAAGTTGGGCTTTGGATTTGTGGCTATGGAGTGAAATGCAAAAGAACCAAGACAGAATGTATTTAAAGAATTGGTTTGAATTTTGTAACTGAAAGAACAAATTTATATCATTATTTGGAGATAGGGCCTAAGTCTGTGGTGGGCACTTAACAATTGTTATGTTTTCTGAGACTGAATTATCTAGACTTGTGTGGAGAGCTGTGGTTTGATTTTTTTAGAATATTGCTCATTTTCTTATGTTATTATGTTACTGCTACTGTCCAGCTCTGTGATTAAAGATTCTTTGTTGGCGCACAAAATGGATTCAAAGTGTATTTCATTCCAACAAGACATCTTCTGAGTATACCTTCTTTAAGACCTATTGGTAATGACCTTCAGATCAAGACACTTGCGAAATACTGCACTTTGTTATTTAGCCTCCTTTCTACATCATCATACCAGGTGCTCTGTGCTTTGCTTGAGCTTCTTGTTGCCATCAGCAACAAGTTACCATAGATGCTCTTGGTATAGGTATGACGCTGGCCTACAAATGCAAACCTGCTGTTCATACCGGAGTCTAGCACAGTGCATGGAAAGGATATCTGGGGTACCAGTGGCCTACAAAAAATGAGAAATCTGGGGGCACTTGGCTGGCTTAATCGTAAAGCCTGTGACTCTTGATCTCAGGGTAGTGAGTTCAAGCCCCATGTCAGGGGTAGAGTTTACCTAGAGAGAGAGAGACAGAGACAGAGACAGAGAGAGAGAAAGAATTCTCTCCACGCTCATTCCAACTAGGACGACAAGAATACTTCCACCAAATAAAATAGGTCTGACATTGAAAGGCAGACTTGGAAAAAAACAGGCAGGAAGCTATGTAAATTCAGAGTGATGATTACTGCTTTTAACCTCAGTAAGATAAAAAAAAAATTAGTAGAGGAAGATGGGGTAGCCTGTAAATTAAGTTTTCTAGATTGCAGCACTTTTGAGATATTGGAGGGAATTACCTTTGTGGGTGCTGTCCTGTGCACAGCGGGATGTTTAACAGCTTCCTGGACTCTACTTCCAGATGCCAGTAACAGCTCACAGAAAAACTCACCAGACGTTTCTAAATGTGCCCTGAGGGTCAAAACTGCCTCAGGCTGAGACCCACCACTCTAAACCATCAGAGGACAACTGGGGGCTTGAAGAGCAATGGAAGGAATAGAGAGCCTGGCTTTGACTGTATTTAGGCAAATCTGCTTTCTTCTCCTGAGTAATATGGGCTCATATACAAATGGAACTAAATGGGAAAAGTGCTGATTGCTCTTTTCATGTCTGTGGTGAGCTCCTCCATCCTCCCCTCTCTGCCTACAGATTAGAAATTATATTTCTTGAAGGCAATTTCTATCAGAACAGCAACCTCACCTCTAAAACCCTTCACGACTTTTCTTATGACCTGTGGGAGCAAAGTTGAAAGTCCTCTGAACAGCTTAGGGAAAACCCAGAGCAGTCCAGTAGAAGTTAAAAGCATGATACTTCCACTTAGATTCACTCTTTTTTTTAGCCCCCCGCCTCTTCATTTCCCCACCAAATTATTCTGGAGTCATAGGTGCTCTTGCCCACCTAGCAAGTTGCCAAGGGTCTTTCTAATAAGCAGGAACAAGGAGCCTGAAGTGGCCATACAAGCGTAAAGCCTTCTGGTAAGGGCTGACTAAAGGGAGCCTGTCTCTATGGCTCTTTCTCTAGTCCTCTGCTCTGGCTACTTTATAGGGAATGAGCCAGTACCTAGCTGGGGTTCTTCATACCTTAATCCTTTTATGAGCTGAGTTGAAAGAAATACCTGAGACAGTTAAAAAGAAATTAAAAATAAGTAAGTAAGTAAATAACAAGTTTTAACTAAAAGATTGACAGTAGGTATAATGCCAAGTGTATGTATAATCAGGACGGTGCTGGGGTAAACCAGACGNTATGAGCTGAGTTGAAAGAAATACCTGAGACAGTTAAAAAGAAATTAAAAATAAGTAAGTAAATAACAAGTTTTAACTAAAAGATTGACAGTAGGTATAATGCCAATTGTATGTATAATCAGGACGGTGCTGGGGTAAACCAGACGTCCTCCCAGTTTCCCATGGAATGGTGGTCCTATCCAGAGGAAGGACAGTTTGCTTCTGAAATACCTCTTTTAGAGGGGGATTTTCTAGAACAAATGTGTTAAGCTCCCTTTCTTTGTTTCCTTTAATTAACCACCTCCTCTCTCCACAATGTATCTCCTTAGGTTACTGCTTCCCTCTGGCTCTTGTCTTGTCAGGGATCTGCAAATAATGAGACTAATGTGTCTTGATTCCTGAGAAGGGGAACCTTTTCACAGATGCCAACCTGTAGCTCACAAACCCTCTTCATTATTGCACCTTTAATGGGGCCCAAGGATCATCTTAGAGATTGTCTTGAGATCACGAGGTTGTGTGTGTGTGCCTATGTGTCTTTTCTCCTTGCTGAAAAATGTCTCACTAATTGCTTTCTTTTTCTGCTGGTAAAAATGAACTTCTGTGATCATGTTTTTGCATGCTTAGCACATTAATTTTTTTTCTATGTGCATGCAGCACTGAGCTCTCTTCGAAGATGTTCAATTAGCTATAATTGTAAGCCAAATTACAGCAGCACCAGGATAGAGTTATTCCAACAGAGTGATTATTTGGGTTAAATTATTTCCAAAGCTGACATTTTCCTGGGAAAGAGGGAGAAAATGGGTGCTGGTGGTGGGCAAAAAGGCTAGTGCTAGAAAATCCATCTGAAATGAAGGACCTGATTTCCTTCTCTCCCTCTCTTGTTCCTTGTTTTAATTTCCTTTCCTCCCTTCCTTCCTCCCTTTTCCCTTCTTCCTTCCTTCCTCCCTTCCTTCCTCCCTCCCTCTCATCCTTCCTTCCTTCCTTCCTTCCTTCCTTCCTTCCTTCCTTCCGTCCTTCCTTTTCTCCCTCAAACAATAACCACTGGCTTTGGAGTCACTCAGACCTTCTACAGTAATTGTGTGACCCTGGGCAAGTCAACCTATGTGAGCTCCTGTTTATTATGGTAATAATAGCATTTCTCTTGAAGAGTTACTGTAAGAATTTCAAATAATATAAAGTTCATTGTACACTTCCTGGCCCACAATAGCAGATACTGTAAATGTTGTTGTTGTGTATTGTTACTGTTATAACACCATGCAACCAAAGAGCTGTACTATGAGATGAGGGCATAAGACGGGTGGAGATTTTTTTTCTCTCAGGTGAAAATCACCATCAATGTCCCTAAAAACCCCACCTTTGCGAACTGTGAGCTTCTGAGCTTGCACTTCTGAGGCAGTGTGAGCCAAGATCCAGTAACCTTAGGATTGGCTCGTTTAGTGATGTCTTATTTATACATGAAATCAGATCAGAAGAGAAATCAAATCCTTTAAATCAAATACAAGAACCAAGAAGCATTCCCTAGCAAGGGGCATGTTAAGTAGAAATAGCAAGAAAACCCATGTATTGAGCACCTATTATGTGGCAGAACTGTTTCAGAGGGTTTTAAATGCAATTATTTCACTGTGTTCTCCAAATAACTCTGGAAAGGGAGAATTTTTTTTCCTTGCTTGCTCAAGTGGGTAATGAATCTAAGCTAGTATAGAATGGAACCAGGTTTCAAAACTAGGTTTGCCTGGCACTAGTACCCATGATCTGTTCACCACACAGGACTGCCTCTATTATGTGGAGGAACAGGAATAAAAATAGCCAATGTTCGCAATCCAGAATCTTAGTAAAAGCTAACAAATCTGCCGTTTTGCAATCCTGAGGAAAATTTGGGAATTAGCCCAGGAGAAGTTTCAGGGACTAGAAAAACAAACCTTTCCTGATTGCTGTGGCTCATTATTGCAAAGTATAACCAAAAATATAATCATCATCATTTTCTCTGTTTTAATTATGGAAAAGAAGGGGCTGGAATAATCTCAAGGTTCAAAAAATATACATTGTTATTTTCTAGGCAGAATGAACCAGAAATGATTGACAGAAGCCAGACTCTCACCGTGATAAGCAGGAACAAAAAAGTTATGAGGGCAAAGCACAGCAATTAGGGAAGCCAAGGAGTTTCACATTTTCCTCTCCTCATTAGCACACTGGGTAGGGAAAGCAAGGACAGATAGTAGAGCCATTACCAGTAGGATTTGAATGGCTTCTTCCTTCCCAGTTTTGTGGTGCGTGCAGTTAGTCAAGCATGCAAACGGAAGAGCTCCCCTGATCGGTTCCCTTCCATATTTCAAGAGCCACTAGGGCAAAGATGAGCCATTTGACACTGGCAGTCCCTTCCCCAGGATCAGCTGAGGACTCAGCTGCCACAGTAACAGACTATGGTCCGAGACTGTCAGCTCAATTAGCGCTGTATGCAAAACATGATGGAGAAGCAAAGTTCCGCTCCCTCCTTGGACATCCTACCTTTTATGAGGCTAACTAGAAATAAAAAGAGCAGGGGTTGCACATTTCTCCTCAGGCCAGAGATCCCAGGCAGCACAGCAGCCGACCCGGTGGCAGGGTGCTAATTAAATTAGGCTTCTTGAATTAAAACACTGCCACGGGTGCCAAGCCCTGCTGATGAGGACGTGTCTCCAAAGCACTCTCGGTCAAGCTTTATGTTTAATTAGTGAGATAAAAAGAATATTATCTCAAGTATCTGTCTTTTAAGCAATGGGCTCATATGCGGAAGAAAGGTATCTTCGCCATCTTTAAAAACGGTTTTGAAGCTCACTAATTTCACTAACCTTCACCTCTTCTTTTATCTCAACTAATCAGTAAAGGGTAAGAGTCCAGCAATACCATGAAATGAAATAAAAGTAATTTGAATGCGGGTTTGCCCTTCAGTTTTCTACTCATAATAATTGATGGTCTGCTTAACACCACTTCAAACATTAATCCACAGTGAAGAATATCAGGTTCTTCTTTCAGGGTTGTTTTTTTGTTTTTTTTTTCTTTCCTGAAACTCAAATTAGTCTAAGGGGGAAAAAAAATCAATGTCAAGATTGAGGATAATTTGAAGTAATCAGGATAAAAATGAATGGGACACTAGCTGATGTGTGTTTATCCTACACCAAGCAGGAGACGGTAGGAAGCAGAATAGCATCAGGCAGCTCTTGAGCGTCAGCCCACATCAGGATTACCAGGGGGTTTATTAAAATACAGATTTCTGGGCCTCAGTCACAGGGTTGTAGACTCGGAAGCTTTGGAGTGGGGCCCAAGAATGTGCATTTCCAGCCGCTGCTGCTGGTCCTGGGACCACACTTTGAGAGGCGCTGGCAGAGTGGTTCAGAGTGTCAGCTTTCTAGTCAGACTTGGGTGAAATTCTGTTTTTTGACCACTCATTATGGGACCTTTCATGGGCCGGTTAGTTCGTCTCTCTGATCCTCCAATTCCCCACCTGTAAAGTGGATATAGTGATTCTTAACTCACAGAGAAGATTAAGAAAAACAATGCCTGGAGAGCACATATCCCTGTGCCAGGCACAGGATAAATGTTCCATAACGATTGGCCGTGCTTCGTGTAACATGACCGAGAGAGGGATCAAGCAAGCACCAAGGGCTAATCATTTATTTCCTGGATACTAATGAAAGGATCTTGGCTGAGAAAATTGAAGTGTTTGTAAGACAGCCCTAAGTTCAGGTCAAAAAAGGTAACAAAGAAGAAAGGTGACGAAAAACAAAGCGCAAATAACACAGAAGGCACAATGTGGATAAAGTCATAACCAGGTTTACAATGCAGTTAAATTAAACATAAACACTTAATTACGAGTGTCTCCGAGAACCAAGTCTTAGACACCTCTTGATTGTCATTTCAGATCTTCTTGGCCTCACCTATGCCATTTGCCAGTGAGTCACCACAAGACAACCAACTTCTTGTGGGCAACCTGACCACGCCTGACCTCCTGTGGGGCCGAGAGGCTCCAACTGCCCTGCACCTCCCAGATCACGGCTAGGAAGCTCCCTTGTCTCTTGAGGAGAGATGCCTCCGGTTCTCTAGGCCTTTGTAACTCAACCTGGCTATTAACTCACACCTGTACCCCTTGTGGAGGATACCTTTGACCAATGGGAGATCAGAGCCAGGAAATATATTCTTCTCCTTTTTCCACCACAATCCCTTGTCCTGAGGCACAGTCATTCTTAGTGCTTCAGAAGACAATTTGGTGAGACTGACAATCAGTCGCGCTTGGCCCCAAACAGTATCCAGCTCAAAACCATACTGTAGGGGGGCTCTCCCTCCTTTCCTCCACATTCCTCCTACTTGCCTCATTTCTGCTTCCAGAGATTGCAGTACTGAAGAAGTAAGCAGCCTATGGGCTTTTGCCCAGGGTCTGCTTTCTGGTAAAACCAAACTACGGTAGAAAATATGCAAATGATTTGAATTTTGACCATTAGTTCCTCCTAAGTAAGGAGTGGTTTATAGAATGAAGGAATAGGTGGTTGAAGAATAATTCAATTAGTACAAGAATGACTTCACCAATGACTGAGGGGTTCAGGAGATTGCCAGGCTAAGATCACCATTTTAGCCTTGTTTCTTTCAGCACCTTTTGAGTATCCTGTTGTCCCTACTGTTAAAAGATAAAGTGAGGCATATTAAAAATGTTAAGAGTTTCTTTGAGCGAAAATCTATTCCAATAGGGCAGCACCAAACCAGAAATGGGTAGCAACGTTCCACCAACAGGAAATGGGAGCCAAAAAGACACCAAAGCAAAGCAAGGGAATTATTTCATTGGCTACAGCTTGAGCAGTTGCCTTATTTGGAAAAGCTTAGTTGGCTGTTTGTGATTGGTTGTTCTGAGGTTTTGATTTCTTAACCTTGAAACATGGATAGGCTTGGGTTTTGGTTTGCTTACATAAGGTGCTGAAGCATTAGAACCACATCAGGCTCATGCCCTTCTTTTGTAATTAACCTAACACCACTCTGTTTCAGTCTGTTAGGTGTGAGACATTGTACTGAGCACGACTATGTTTGATCATGCCCTTTTTAAGTACAGGACCACCAGCAAAAGTGGTACCAGTACCGTGTGTTTGCTATCCTTGCCCTAGATTTCCATAAGCTGATCTTATTCCTCTTCCTTTTTTTTTTTTTTAAGATTTTATTTATTTATTTGACACAGAGAGAGAAATCACAAGTAGGCAGAGAGG